>VMBQ01000883.1:69959-225231 GCA_007657795.1 Dreissena rostriformis | reverse complement strand
TATCTGTTACTAAGTACTAGTATGCATATAGATCTATGACATATCTGTTACTTAGTACTAGTATGCATATAGATCTATCACATATCTGTTACTTAGTACTAGTATGCATATCGATCTATGACATATCTCGTACTTAGTACTAGTATGCATATAGATCTATGACATATCTCGTACTTAGTACTAGTATGCATGTAGATCTATCACATATCTGTTACTTAGTACTAGTATGCATATAGATCTATGACATATCTCTTACTTAGTACTAGTATGCATATAGATCTATGACATATCTCTTACTTAGTACTAGTATGCATATAGATCTATGACATATCTCTTACTTAGTACTAGTATGCATATAGATCTATGACATANAAATATATTTATAATATCTGTTACAGAAACTAAAGGATAACGTTTCCCGAGCGTCATAAACATAATCGAGTTAAAAAAGACAAAAATGGGATGCACGGTTTCAGTAAGATTCACGTAAAAAATAGCACCCTTGCAAGCCTCTTGAATATTCAAATTGGCCAAGCAATGAGGAAGTTATCGACAAGCGTGTTACTTAATTTTCGGGATTTAAATGTGTCATTTGTTTATTTTATTTCCTCGAACAAATACTCGATATAAAAACCAGTTATCGTCGTTTCAGTATTGCTTCCCTGGGTCATACATTTTAAGGAGCATTTCGACGATATTTCCTCCGTCATATAAAAGCGAATTAAAAAAAATGAATATTCAATCTGGCAATGTAGTCATCTAGCAATATTTATACATTACGAGGAACAAGTAAAAAATCATGTTTTCAGTTTGTCATAAGCAATAATAAGATAGATAGTCATACTTTTCAAAAGATAATCTTAGTTTTCAAAGTTTTAAACCATATTTGCCGTCGATGTCTCTCTTTTTAGAAATTCAAAATTAAACCGCGTTTTGAATCTTTCAGTACACTTGCACTGGGTTCTGTGTGTGTGAAACGCTATTTACAACCCGACTTAGTCCTAAATTTAATCACATGGACTTGGAGAATAGCTAACCCGTTCTTTATTCATGTTTTAATAAATCAGCGGAAGAAAGAAACTCACTACAAACGACAGCATAAAACTCGTGCAAAACGTTCGCGAACAAAACCGAATGCAAATACACATGTACATAAAACATTTTAAACGTATAGTTTGTGCTAAAAGAGTCCACAGGGGGAAGTTGCGCAAAAAAAAAATATAATATATAATATATATAGACTATATATATTATATTTATTTATTATTTTTGCGCAACTTCCCCCTGTGATAGAGTCCCACGAGTGCCAGGTTAAAGTTGTCGAGCTATATTAAACTTTTAAACGTTTGCATCAAAATGTGAAATAAAATACAAATCATGAACTTACCGCAATTCTTATACATTTTAATTTCTTTCCCGTCCGTTCTGTGTTGACACAAATACAGAACAGGCATAACGAAGCACACAATCTGAACGAGAGACACCATTTCCTACTCGGACGTTTATTCTTGCCTCAACGTTTATAAATTGGAAACACCACAACTGTATTTCGGGAGTCAACTTATATTACCTCTAGCGCTCGGGTTTCACGAGGCTTTTATATAGTTTCGTTAACTCGTTATCAATCTCGCAACAGAGGTCTGGATTACCTGCCCTTAACATGACTTGCATGGGTCAGGCTTTAAAAATTGGTAATCGAAGATTCTTTGTGTACTATGTGAACTACATTTAGCAACTTTAATGTCCCTACTTTCCGAACCCTGTTGATACCACGTGGTATCGGTCCACCAAGCCCTACAGGACCTAGCGTTCTCACTGATACCAAAACAATGTTATCAATGGTACTCGAGCGAAGGGGTGCAGAATTTGGAGTCAGTTGACTTGCATGGGTCAGGCTTTAAAAATTGGTAATCGAAGATTCTTTGTGTACTATGTGAACTACATTTAGCAACTTTAATGTCCCTACTTTCCGAACCCTGTTGATACCACGTGGTATCGGTCCACCAAGCCCTACAGGACCTAGCGTTCTCACTGATACCAAAACAATGTTATCAATGGTACTCGAGCGAAGGGGTGCAGAATTTGGAGTCAGTTGACTTGCATGGGTCAGGCTTTAAAAATTGGTAATCGAAGATTCTTTGTGTACTATGTGAACTACATTTAGCAACTTTAATGTCCCTACTTTCCGAACCCTGTTGATACCACGTGGTATCGGTCCACCAAGCCCTACAGGACCTAGCGTTCTCACTGATACCAAAACAATGTTATCAATGGTACTCGAGCGAAGGGGTGCAGAATTTGGAGTCAGTTGACTTGCATGGGTCAGGCTTTAAAAATTGGTAATCGAAGATTCTTTGTGTACTATGTGAACTACATTTAGCAACTTTAATGTCCCTACTTTCCGAACCCTGTTGATACCACGTGGTATCGGTCCACCAAGCCCTACAGGACCTAGCGTTCTCACTGATACCAAAACAATGTTATCAATGGTACTCGAGCGAAGGGGTGCAGAATTTGGAGTCAGTTGACTTGCATGGGTCAGGCTTTAAAAATTGGTAATCGAAGATTCTTTGTGTACTATGTGAACTACATTAAGCAACTTTAATGTCCCTACTTTCCGAACCCTGTTGATACCACGTGTTATCGGTCCACCAAGCCCTACAGGGACCTAGCGTTCTCACTGATACCAAAACAATATTATCAATGGTACTCGAGCGAAGGGGTGCAGAATTTGGAGTCAGTCTATTTGAGTTGCTCTTAACAAATCTAAAAGTGGATGCGTTTCAAAACGGAATTTGAAGTTCTTTGTTTTTGGAGTTCAACATCCTAAAAAGGACTTCCTAGTAAATAATATAATTTCGGACGTATCTTCAATTTGGAACACACTGAACGATTATTGATGTCCCATTTTATGTACGAGTTGAACAAACAAGACACGTAGTAGGTTAATGCAAGTAGTTTAAGAGTAGAACATCGACGGAAGCATGGGGATGTACATTTATTTTAAATGTCGACGAATAAGCATTTAAATAATTAATAACTAAATGTGAGACCAAACCATGACATGTCTGGGCAGCATAACGTTGGATTGGTCATTGTCGGCTCAGGTTCTACTTAAAAGTACCACGGGTACTCTTAAGTATATTACAAGTAAGTACCCGGGGTACATAAAAAAATATACTGAAAAGTACCCTGGAGTATGGCCGTTGCCTTTAAGCGGTTTTAACGTAAACGGAGTACATTGTAGTATACTTAAGAGTCATCATCATCATCATCATCATCATCATCATCATCATGCTTTGTAATGCGGAAAAATGACCAAAATGCCCAGGTGCGCAATTTCACTTTCTGGTTTTATGTTTGTAAAGTTTCATCACTCGAGCAGCAGTGCTTTTCGAAAAATCGCGCGACACAAGTTACAAAAGTGTGTGTGTTTGTTTTGTTTTTAAATAAAATGTCTATAATTCCAGCTTTATAAAAAAACAAGAGATGTGTTTGTCAGAAACACAATGGCCCCTACTGCGCCGCTTTGATTTTTTTTAATTATTATTATATCCCTTTAAAAAGTATAACTTACCATATGAAAATGATCTGTACCTGCCAAATGATAAATAGAAATGATCTCCCTTTAAAGCTTGTTACTTCCCTTGGATTTTGACCTTTGACCTTGAAGGATGACCTTGACCTTTACCGTTCAGCACTCAAAATGTGCAGCTCCATGAGATATACATGCATGCCAAATATCAAGTTGCTATCTTCAATATTGCAAAAGTTATGGCCAATGTTAAAGTTTTCGGATGGAATCACAGACTGACTGACAGTTCAACTGCTATATGCCACCCTACCGGGGGCATAATAATGAACCAAAATATGCAGGTGCTCATGTTCACTGGTTAATGCGTTAGTATAGTTTCATCACTCTATAGCGGCAAAAAATTGTGGACCAAAAGAAAGGACAGACTGCCAATGGGAGATATATATGCCATCCCTCCATCCTAACGTAGGGGCAGTCAAACATATGTGTGTTAAATTAACTTTTTGTCTAAGACTCATACTATTATCCACGTGTTACTTCGTTCAAAAGAGACCTGTTGTCATGTTTCTGCGTTGTTTATGAACTTAAACGCCGAATCCGGATAAAGAAATAAAGAGATGACTCAAATAGCACAAGTACATAAAAATGTTCACACACAAAAATAAAAATAAAAAAATGTGTCCTTTCACATTTGCTCGAATAGCAACTTCCGGTTCAAATGTGACATATGTAAGACGAAGAATTGACTTAATTTATTGCTTTATATTCTAATGATAGCTGTGTCCAAATGTGTCTTTCGCTTATCATTGCTTAACATTGCACATGTGTGCGCAACTTATGCTTATTCACAATAAAAATACGGTAAACACAATCAGAAAACAAGGTATCAAACAATAAGTATGTGTGCAAAATGCATTGCTGACTTGCGAAATAATACGAATTACATGTAATGTACGCTCAATCCGAGCACCATGATTCCCCTCAGCAGATGAACAGTTAACCCATTTATGCCTAGCGTCTAGAAAAAAAGGCCTTGGCAAACAGCGTAGACCCAGATGAGACGCCGCATGATGCGGCGTCTCATCAGGGTCTGCGCTGTTTGCTTTAAAAAAAAAATCTGTAAGAAATATTCTTAATATAGAAATAAATATACTAGACATCCCTAATTTTGGAAATAAATTGATCCCATTTAGAAGGATGGGAGAGTCCACTAGGCATAAATGGGTTAAACTGGCATGAGTTTTGTCATATTTTGCAAACTACCTGTGCATTTGAACTGATTAGGTGCGGTAAACCTTTACGTGGGGTATAATTAAGTTATTTTGTATTCTAAAATTTCAGAACATTTTAAACACTATTTTTACAGTAAAAAATAGCTATGCAAATGGTTGCACATCATACATGGTTACAGTCACTTTTACCTATCGTGGTCCGCCTTTAAAATAGTAGATGTGTGATGCTCTTTTCGTACCCGTGCTGTTTCTTTGATGTCTCGAACAGTTTGTAATTTTGAAATTTTGTAAGGGAAAATTGTCATGTTAAGGAAAATGTAATTTATTTGAGGAGAAACTTTCCTGTTAAAAAAGCCAAATACCAATAAGCCTAGTCACCGACTTCGACGACATGCACGTCATTTACTATTGGAATGAAATGTGATTACGAGCAATTTGCGAACAAACCAGACCTGTCATTGTTAATGATGACGTCTGAAAGGTTCGCGCATGCTATCTTATTTGCATTGTTAATGATGACGTCTGAAAGGTTCGCGCATGCTATCTTATTTGCATTGTTAATGATGACGTCTGAAAGGTTCGCGCATGCTATCTTATTTGCATGATGTTGTGCTGTATTGTAAATAAACTGTTTGTACTATTTGTGTGTTTCCTCGTCAAAACTGTTGAAATCATCTCACATTCATTAACCTCAGATTCAGATCGATTTTTTTTTTGATTTGTGTTTACTTTTTAACGACATTCCTACAAAACATATTTCCATGTGGGCTTGAATTACGAATGATTAAACATGGCAGAGAAGCATGATACTGTCAAATTTGAGCGGGGCTAACATTGTGTTATCGGTCATGGACATGCTGATTAAGGAAATTGGCGGAGTTAATAAGTGTTATCGGTATGGGGTTTAATAACACTGAAAAATATTGGGTAAGCGTCTCCAATGCAAGTGTACGTGCACTAATGGCATAATATCCGACACTTCGTCTGCAATGCTTGCATTTTCTGGATCGCAGCTTGGAAAACTTTCTGCTATGAAGTTTTGGTTATCACATTCTTCAGCAGCTGTTGCATTTGTATTGCTTTTTTGTATCAACATGTACGTAGAATAAGCGTGTTCGTCAAGCTGTTCAGTACTGACATATGTTCTTTGTCCGTTTTGAATCAACACCGATCACAGCATATGCCAACAACAACCTCATCTACGAAACTTAAGAAGTTTACTTTTTGTCGGCATTCTCTTCACTTAGGACAATCAGGTTTTCACTTAAATGTCAGCATTGATGTATGCACTATGATATTCTTTTTGTGCATGGGCTTCCTTCACGAACGGATTGAGAACCAAATGTTACTTGTTAGATTGGTTAAGTACTGTGTAGAATTTCTGTCATCCGTGAGACAAAAGGAGAATGAAGATTGGAGAGGCAATGATAATTCAGGCAATAAAACTTTCTGGAAGTGCTTTGGTCTTCTTTTGCAAAAAATAGAATATTTCTGTGCATATTGTGATTCATGGAACCGGTAGAGCAACTTTGATAAGAGTTTGTCGACACCACCTCCGAAAAACAATCAGCTGTGTTAAGATCAGTATCTTGGAGTCCGCAGCTTCTTGTGAACCCGCTTTGCATATGTGTGCATAGTTTGATATCACGCTCCTATTTAATTATGCTTTAAATCAACAGTTTTGTCCAGCTCAGCATACAAATAAAAGCTTGCTTAGATCGAGGACATTCCAGTAAGTTTTGTAATCCTCGGCAGCTCAATTCCATTAACAGAAGAAGGCGGTCGTACGTACCATGACCGATCTCAGTATTTACACATGTTTGAACATGTCTGATACTAGTAACGTTGTTTTCTTCAAGTGTACATCGCTGATCAACGGTATGGAGTCCGGACTCAGTCAACACTTCTACTATTATGACAATCTCTACTAACACTTCTGTCATCGACTCTCAGGATGTAGCCAAACTAAGGAGTGTTGTTCTCAAATCGCCTTGCGATTGACCGATTGCCAATTCATCTTAACTTTATCACCACCCACAAATCAGGGATATTGTTCTTGTCGTCGACGACGTTTGGTGTCCACGTTATCCTAGACAAACAGCTCGAGTTGAATGCATGAAACGTGGATAGCTTTCCTGTAGGTGAGGGAGAAAGCGAAGATATGACGTTGAATTGTGATATACTGCAGCCCTGTTAATGGATCAAAAGAAGGATTTTGACTGTGTATTGCTTACCAAACTAGCCGTTATGGCTTGTCAGAACATATAGTGATTCTGTTTCGGTAAATAGTTATATTTTAAATATAAAACACTTAAAACAGTGTGTCCAAATGAGAAACCTAGTAGCAAATTTCAAACCGTATACAACGAAGTTTCTCGAGGATCAATTCTTTGCCCAGTTTTATAAAAGACATTTTCAAATCCATATCAAATAGTAATCTATATAATTATGCAGATAGAAACATTGCTATTCATTTCAAATTATTGCTATTGGGAAAGGAACCATGGAAAAAATAATATATTTTAACATCGGACATAATAATACAAAGTGCAATGAACAAGTCAAGCTGTAAGGAGTCACCATAGATTTTCATTTTAATTACAATATCAGTATGCGCTCTGTGAAAAAGGGGTTTTATGCGTAAAGTGTCGACCGAGATTAGCCCGTGCAGTCCACACATGCTAATCGGGGACGAAACTTGTCGCCTTAACAGGATTTTCGCTAATAATAAACTTCATTTTAACTTAAAAATAATTTAAACGCTGAAAGTGTCGTCCCTGATTAGCCTGTGCGGACTGCACATGCTAAGCTGGGACGACACTTTACGCACATGCATTTAACCCTCTTTTCACAGAGCGAGGCGCATATATATAAAACATCTGCAAGAAAGCTTCGAGGCAATATATACTTTGTTATTAAACAAATAGAAAAATACCCCTGAAAACAAGTAAAAACTCATCACTCTTTTATTTTGTCAAATTTTAACTACTGTCCAATAAGATTACACTTTTATGGCGCACTTAATACAAAGAAAACGGAGAACAAAATAACAAAAAGTACTAAGATTTATTTATGATGATTTGTCTTAACATACGAAGAACTATCTTTCTATGTGCTTTATGTGTTAAAAAGGTTGAACTGATTTGTAAAATATCATGTACCGTAGTGCATTTGGGAAGAAGACACTTTATTCTGATTTGTAAATTGTTAGGCTATGTTATTAATTATTCTATTGGTACCAATACTATTTTATGAGATAAGCAATGTTTATATAATTATTTATTTTAATTATTTTTTAAGTTGTACATTTATTTTAACATACCACTCTACTCATGTATTCCATCTATTTATTTTTTTTACTTATCGCAGGATGTATAATATTATACATCCCTGTTATCATGAATGTTTGTTTAGTTTAAAGTAAGTGCGCCCATTTTATTATATACTCTTTATTTCCACTTTTCAGTGATTTTGAAACATACAATATAAATGTATGTGTCTATTGATCAAACATAAGTATAACCATTTTATTTTTATTAAACAGTCTTAAATGTTGATTTCTTAAATTTGTGTCTTGCAGAATGTATCTTGTATACAATAAAATTGATGGAGACTATTAGTATATACTAGCCCATTAACCGTAAGGTGCAAGTTTTTACTGTTGCCATGACGCGTTTTATACAAAGATGGCGGATCCGGAACCTTTGACAGAAGAAGAAAATATTGACGATGGTCTAAAAGAGGACGACGGCGAAGAAAATGTACCAGAATCAGACGAACTGTCTGAGGATGCTCAGGCATTTAAGGAAGAGTTGGCTAAAATCGTTGTGCATCCGCCAACCGTGGATCTGTAAGATTTTAGAACATGTTTTCGCGACTCCCAATCCGAATAAATACATACACAGCTGATTTTCTATATTCACACTAAATTTAAAGATCTAAATAGTTTTTTTCAAACAAATATTGTGTAACTTATTTTGATTTTATACACTCAGAATAATCACAACTGCTTAAACTTTCTGTAACCACCGTTACTGGTACAGTGGTGGTTTGTGTGTTGTTATGATTATAATTTATAGTGAAATGATGAAAATGTCAGGGGTTTTTTTCCTTCTGAAAGACCCGCCGAATTTCGGCCCTTTACACTAGATATTTTTTTCCCCTCTGACAGAAATTTTTCCCCAAAAAATGATTTTCCCCTTTAAATTTTTTTTTTTTATTTTTTTATTTTTTTTTAACCTTTAAATACATAAGTTAACCTGATCCAGTGTAGAAAATACAAAATATTGCATAATTAAATTATCTGTTGCCTTGAATTTGTTTTAAAAACAGTAAAATATGTTGAAGTGATTATATAAAATTTTCCTTATTTTCCCCAAAATCTGGCGTTTCGCATCATTTTTTTCCCCAAAATCCGGCTTTTAGCGCGATTTTTTTCCCCTCAAAAAAGGCCAGGCCCTTTCCCCAAAATCAGATAAAAACCCCTGAATGTAAATAAATGTTTTCAACTGTTGCACATTCCCATAGCATAAGCAGGTGCGGTTGAACTGTTTCTAAGGAGATTGTTTGCAATATCTTCCTATCTTGGAAGTCGCATGCGTCGTGCTAACTAACAGCTATTTTTCTTCGCTCTTTCAATTTTCAAAAAAACATTGTTTTTTGACATTCAGGGATTATTCCTTGTGCTAATATCAGTTGGTAACACGTTTGTAGGTTGTTCCTTGGTCTATGGTTGTTTACCTAGCCTTATTTGTGCGTATTTTTTCTACTTTTGGTGTTTACACACACTGACACAGGTAAAATCGTGACCTTGACCCTCAACACCCGCCATTTTTGTTAGTTTACATCTCTCTGAACAGAATGTTTACAGGTATTTTGTTACCAGTATTCATTACAGTCTTCTGTCTGAGGTTGTTTCCACAGGAAGAGGCTGACACAGTTCGTCCTTTTATGAGTAAACAGGCTAATAGCTTACGTCCAACAAGAACAGTCGCCTGCACTAGTCTTTTGAAAAGCATGCGTCGCTGCGGCCCTACCCCACCTGTNCGCCCGCCACTTAGAGCTTGTCCTAGGTTTAAAGGGCGAAACAAGCAATGGCAAGTGGTACCTAGCTGACGACATTAGTGGATAGCAGTTTATCTGTATTGTACAACGATACGGTTGAGAATGTGATAAACATGTATAAATGCATTACATAATTTGTCCTTAAATACAGGAACAGACCTTGCTAAAATATTGTTCATAAATAAAAATGCACACACTTTCACATGAACTACTTCAATAATGTAAATTATAAATTATTTTGTGAAAGTTTTATTCATGTTTTCGTAGAATACTTCTGAAAAAGAAGAAATAATGTGTAAAGCCCATTTACATATGTATTAACTAGGTGTGTCATTGAAAAGTCAGGACCCATAAAGTGCTATAAAAAGCCATTACAAAAAAGAGGGTAAAACCAATTTGAGCGATATATTATTTAATAGGTGAGAAACAGACCGAGGAAACTAAAGCATCGTGATTTCGGTCATATTTTTCTGCGCGCATGAACAGAAACTGCGTATTATTAAAGAAATTATACATGAACATGTATTGTTCGAAGGTCACGTAAGTTGACAGCATATTTTTTGTGGAAAGTTTTACTTCACTAACGGTTTTATTCTGACGTCTAGAGGGGAGCACGAACTGCGTATAGCCGAATGGGTGTATTCATTAACAAGGAATATAAATATTATTTGACTTACCGGATGAAAATATCCGTCCTCTTCTAACACACATCTAAAAAAGACGTTATTTTGTAAGTAAGTTACAATTAACCTCAATTAACAGTACAATTGGTAAATAAAAAAAAAATAAAAAAATGTAACTGACAGTATATTCTTAGTACTTAAGATCGTAAATTGACTTCATGGTCCTTGTACTTACGATCGTACATTTACTTAACATTTCATTTAAGAATCAACTTATAAGAAATATACAACTGGCTTATTATAGTTCAGCGAAACATGCGGAAAAGGGCGGAGAAACGTAAAAGGTACGACAGCAGAAATAAATATTCATATATTATATAAATTAATAAATAGTGTAAAAATAATATTTTTGTTTATATAGTTTGAATCGTAATATTGTCCTTCTTTCGTTCAACAGGCGTAAAACGACAAACTGCTGGAGAGTAACGGAATGAATTAGTCGTGGGTATCCGACGATGAGTGACGGGGACCAGTTATCATTTGATAGTGTATTTTAACCCATGACGTCAATCGTACGTCATCAAGAGGGATGCGGCTGGAGGTATTGGAATCGAAAGTTCAACTAATTTAATGTAAAAACTCCATATTGTGTGTATACTACATTGCTTCATAATTTGATATATGTTTTGTTTATTATCATCTGATTAAGACGTGGCGTGAAAACAACCGATACTCAGCAATATGCTCATATAATTGTGAATTATAGATCTACTTTCGTTTTCCGTAATGCGTTAATGCATACATAACGTTTGGTACTGCCGTTATGCTTAGCCAAATTCGAGCCTAAATAAGAACGTTATTCATTTTAGTGTCAGTTTATCAGGTCAAGTCAATAAAGCTTCAGCACTCCATGGGATGTAATCTCGATTTTGGGCATGGTTGGTGCTGGTTCCCCGTCTGGTGTAAGGTTTGTGTCGCTCCCCTTGTCGTGGGTGAATACTGACTGGTATTGTTGGTTCAGGATGTTCGCCTTGTCTTGTGGGTCACTATAGAGCCTGCCATTTTCTTTCAAGGGTGCCACCCCGGAGTTGTCCTTCCTGTCCTTGATGAAATTCCAGAACCTTTTCTGTTTGTTTGGTTGCTGGGCTTGGTCTGGATCACCGACTTCAATCAGGTCTTCGACATAGTGCCAGTAGGCCTGCCTCTTAAGTCGTTGGGTGGTGGCTTTGGCCTGTCGGTAGCGATGTCTGTCTTTTGGCCTCCCTGTTTCCTTTTGGCGGTTGAAGAGTTTATTCCTCCTTCTCTGGTGGGCCTTGATTTCTTTTGTTATCCAAGGTTTTTTCAACTTATGCCCGGACAGCATCTTGAATGGAATGTGCTGGTTCATCAGCTGTTTGAGGAGTTGTTGAAATGTGGACCATGTATCATTAACTGACATGTCCTTGGTCTTCTCCAGGAATTCGGTATGCTGAGCAGTCAGCTTATCAACCATAGACTGGTAGTCTGCTTTCCTATATTGATAGACCTTGCGTGGCGGTTTCTTCACTTTCCTTGGACGTAGGCTGGAATCCACGAAAATGGCTTTGTGGTCCCCTATTCCAGGAATGGTCTCACATTTGTTGATGAGAGTACTGTTGTTTGTGAAGAAAAGGTCAAGCAGACTACTAGTGTACTGGGTTATACGTGTAGGTGACTGCACTACTTGGTCAAGGGATGCGTCCTTTATGATTGATAGGAGCTGTCTGCACTGTGTGGCTTGAGGTATCGGGCATTCATTCTCCCAGTCTATGTCGGGTAGGTTAATTAAACAACAACATTGCTGACATGACACATATTTAATGCATTATGTCTAATTATGAGTCTGATTGAATCATTTCCTAGGCCTAAATACATGAATATTATTAATCTAATAATTGATCCATGGTTTTAAAATATTTAATCGCACTAAATGTTTTAAAGCTTTTAAAAAGCTAGTTGCCCGGCCGGACTACCAACATTTGAAATTGCGTTGCCCGGGTCAAAATCTAGTTGCCCCGGGCTCACGGGCAACCATTTATTTCCATCCCTGTATATGTTTAACTAATTTGGGTAGTTTTCTGTAAGATTTAAGTTTGATTGCCAGGGTGGTCTGATGGGCTTCTTATTAAATTAGATAAGTCTCTTCATATCTATCTTTGACTTTCTTAAAAAGTGTATCTTAGTGATTGAAATTTTCACTATCATTAATAACTTCAGTAATCTCTCATGGGGAAGGTACCCAGGTCCCTCACGAGTAGGAATTTTCGAGATGTTGCCCTTTTATGGGGATTTTTTTTTACTTACTCTCTCATTTCAACATTTGTATATGTTTGCACAATTTTTTTTATTTTTTTTCCAAAATAGGTGAAAAAAGTATACTTTTTTGATTGGGGACGGGGCCGATATTCAGCCCCAAAAAACGCAGATTGAGGGCCCTGTGACTCTTAAAAATTCAATGGAATGAACGCTTGGTTTAAAACTTTATTTTGTTCTGTTAAGCACAGTGCTTTTTAGCTCACCTGAGCACAAAAGTATTGGGATACCCTGCTGTCGGTGATCCTTGCCTGTGTATGTGACTCCGTCCATCAACTGTTGTAGCTCACCTGAGCAGATCAAGCTCACAAGAAGCTTATGTGGATACCTTGATTTTGTGCATTTGGCAGGTGTCCAGCCTTTCATGCAACTTCAAACTTTTTCTATCAATGACATCTCCTCTTGAACCGCTAAGTATAATAATGCAGAATTTCCTGAAACTTCACAGGAATGTTCCTTGAGTGGTCTTCAGTGAAATGAAATACATTTTTATGGTCTGTTTATTTTCTTAGTTCACTGGGCCAAAAAAGTGGTTTAAAACATAAAAACTTAAGCAGAGTTCACCAGATTAACATTTTCTTATCTAGGGATTACCTTTAAAAAACTGCTGCCTGAAGCAGCAAAGCCCAAGGCTTTCATTTTTTGTATGTAGAATCATCTAGAGGGTTAATATTTGGGATAATGTAGGATTTTATTGTTGTCCTCTATAAATTCTGTTTAAATAATGTCCTTGGGGTCAAAGCTGGATCCTGGGGGTCCGTTGTTTTACACTTGTATACTATATAGAGAAAACATATAAAATTATTCTTGTCTGAAACTGTGAATTCTGAGATTTTATGTTTGGAATGTAAAAGCATCATCTAGAAATCCTCTACAAAAAAAGTGTGTTCAAATCACACCCCTGGGGTCAAAAGCAGCCATGCTCCAGTGGCCACCAGTTTTACATAGACTCATAATAGGGAAAACTTAAAAATCTTTGCATGAAGTGTTTGAAATAGATTTACATAGCAAGATATGTTCAAATTATGCCCCTGTTGTTCAAAGTAGCCCCAAACCAGGGGTCTTAAGTATTATTCCACTGAGATACAGTTTCTAAGATAATCATTCAAGGATCCTCTTGTTATAATAAGTTACCTTGATATTAATATTTTTTGTTTCAGAACCCCAAAAGAAACGTTTGACCCTGCAGAATTCCCATCATCTTATAAAGAAAATCTTCCGAACGAAAATTTGGTTCTTCAGTTTGCAGAAAACTTCCGAAGGCAATATGTTCATCTTTACCGCGATCGAAAGCCACTCTTGTTAAACCCAGTTAATGAATGCTTCACAGAGGTAAATTATTGTCCATAATTATAAAGTATTTTGTAAATCATAAATAATTGCAATATTCTTTATAATCTTATACTTAGGGGGTCATCACGTGATGGCGACTTCCATGCCAAGACAGGTATTTTTCTCTGTTTTATACTTTTTATTACTTTTATTTATTTTTTAAAATGCCGCTTACTTTCCAGCCATATTGCTTATAACTTTCTTGCTGATATGGCTGGAAATTGAGCCGCATTTAACAAATTAATAAAAGTAACAAAGGGTATATTTACATATATAATTCTGTATAATTGAATAATTTCACAGATATGATGTAAAACATGTATCTTGGTCGAAATCAACAGGGATATGATATCAATCCGGTTATCTGCGCTTGAAATCATTTCACGAATAATAATTATAGAAAACAATTGTACCTGCGTTCCATGAACCATTTCACAGATATTGTATTATCTGCATTTGCAATCATTTCACATTTATGATATGAAACATTTATCTGAATTTGAAATCATTTCAAGGATATTATATAAAATATGAATCTGCGTTTTTCCACAGAAATTTGTCTGCACCACCATCCGACCAACACAGCTCGAGTATAAAGAGTTGTATGACTGGGACGGGGCGGCTGAGTTTGTGGCAGACTTTCTTAACTTTGAGACGCTTGAGCCCCCTTTTGAACTGGTGAGTATCATGGGTACAGTCTGTGGCCTCTAGATATGGACTGGAACAGTGTTAATAAATAATTCTGTGGCCTCTAGATATGGACTGGAACAGTGTTAATAAATAATTTGCAAATGCTTTGAAAAAGATTTTCAGCAAAAATGTTAAGGAGTATGGTATAGTGAAGATTTTGAAATGTTGTGGATTTTAGAGATTCACAAGCTTTTTCTTTAATTTGACCTTGTGACCTAGTTAATGACCCCACATTTTCCAGTTTCTTACTTGGTTGAGATATCATTGGTAAACATGTTCTGAGGATGTTAAATGAAAATTTGGAAATAAATGTGGCTTCTTGAGTTTTTACAAGGCAAATATTGACGACATAGGATGAACTACTGACAAAGGCAATCACAAAAGCTTATCATGAACATGTTGTGCTCAGTGAGAAAAAAGTGTGTAAATGATGGGACAAAATAGCACGGGGTAAGTATCATACACAGATAAGTTTATTTTCTCGGTAAGTAAACCTGAACGAAACCATCACAAGGCTTGTTGTTTAGGATTTCAAAGCCTAGCAATATATTCTTTGTATCTTCAGCCTAAACGAATGCTGTCCCCGACAACTGTCCTGAAGCGTCAGAAGGGAAACTGCTTTGAGTACAGCACCCTGCTGTGTTCGCTGCTCATCGGGGCTGGGTATGATGCATACGTGGTCAGCGGATATGCCACGCGGGAGGTCTGCCTGGCGGATGAGTCGCGCGAGATTTGTCCGCTGATGAAGAAAAAGGAAGAGGTAATGTGATTCATATCAATTGTGCGACTTTCCTCAAATGTACAGACGCTTTAAATCTCGAGATATAGGTAGAAAAAGCATTCCTCTGCAGACATTATGGTGGGATCATGAAATGATGTATTCAGATCAAAGTAATATTAATTATTTTACAATCTTGTTGCAAGGTATACAGCTATAAACTGTTGTCTCAGATCTGCTGTAAGGGGGGTTAACGATCACCCAAACACAAAGATTCTCAGTATGTTAATGTCAAAGAGCAGTGACATTAGTTAAATATTCACAAATGTTCTTTAGGTGAAGAAAGACTACAGGAAGTGTTTGATGTCTTACAGTCACACATCAGACTTTCTGTGAAAAACTTGCAGATCAATATGATTGTGCCAACATTTCAAATGTTGAATGAAAAATATTTATCTGAAAATGTTTAGCACATATAGTGGACAAAGCAGTGTTGCATTCAAATCTTGATTAAATTTGCAGGTTAAGAAAAGTTTCTTGTGTCTAAACAGTTTAAGATTTAAGAATTTTATTTAAATTATAGCTAACAATTCATGATAAATATTACGTTAATAAATACCCCTTCCTCTTTGTTATAATACCCAAATGATATGTACTATGTTCTATTCACAGACATTGAGATAATGTCCCCCCCACTCCTCCTCTCCCCACTTGATAAAGGAAGAATATTTTTGAACCTGCACAATATCAGATCATAGAAGTCTTCTTAGGATCATCATTATCAATATATAAGACCCATAGTTGTGTGTGAAACTTTTTCTCAAATATAGAATTATGATACAGAGACAACAGTTTCACATTTTAACATTCCTATTGGTTCTGCTTTGAGTGAAGAATAACATGTAAGTGTAACAGCATCAGTCCCAAGCCCGTATTCATCAAACGATTCTTAGACTTGAGTCTTAAAATAACTAATATTCATTAAATTTGAATATTCAAGATTTGTTTTAATTATGAGTGAAACTTGGCACCGCTATATACATCATTCTTCATGTAGAACTATTTCTTAATTACATAACTGCCTGTTGTAGCCTGAATATATTCAAACACTGATCTTACTTTTCTTGGTTCTAAGTCTATTCTTTATTCTTAGGTCTAAGAATGGGTTGGTGAATACGGGCCCAGGGCTTTTGTTAAAATCAGAGTCATCAATATTCTTTCATTTCCTCCTATTTCCTGGTTCAGGTGAAGGAAGAAGAGAGGAAGAAGGAGCTGAAGAAGTACACGGTGAAGCCGCCCAAGGACCTGGCCTCCAAGTTTGAGAGGAAGCAGGCCGCCAAGGCCAAGGCTGAGAAGGAGGCAGAGGAGGCAAAGAGACGCACCCAGGAGGAAGAACGCCAGGCGGTACGTATACAAATGTCACAATGTTTGATTTGAGTCCCGCTCTGAGAAACCAGGTTTTATTGCATGTGCGTAAATTGTTGTCACAGATTAGGGACAACACTTTCCTCTTTTATGTTATTCTTCTTTGAAAGGAAGTCTCTTCTTAGGGTAAAATGTCGTCCCTGAGTCTTGAGTCTTCTTATTTTTCTTTCTGTGAAAATATTTTAAAACATTTTTTTCCTGACATTTCCTGACATTGCCGGCATTAAAATTTGACATTTTACTATAGTTCATCCCTTGTTTACACTTTGAAATGTGAAGGTACATAGAAAATGTTACTTCCCTATCGTTTCGTAATTTATCAGGTGAGGTTTAGACTAAAAGAACTTCGAGGATTGCCAAGCTGTTGTTAAATTCATGCCAAGCCTTATATATGTTACACAACGATAGCTCAATAACATGTTTTTCTGTTTATCATATCTACCTGGAATTCATATGATGCTTGACGTTGGATGTGTTAACAATGACGTCATGAGAACTTGCGCTTAATATTTGTAAAATATGTTTTTCCCTGTTTTTATTGATTTTTGTGTCTACAATGTGTTACATCTTGGTATCAAATTATTTGTTCTGTTGAATCTGATTCTATTTTACCAAAAATGATTCCGAGTAAGATGACATACCTCCAAACATTGACTGATACAACAACTCCCTATTGACATGATATAAAGAATATATCAGACAGTGTTATATCAGGCAGATATCAATGTTGGCGTATGATACAATCAAATATCATTGCAGTCACATGACTTGACGTTTGGTTTGTCTTGTGTCAAAATGTTTGAACATGTTTTCATAGTCAAAATGCTTTTTTATTGGGATGTAACGGTCACAGACAAATGTGAAGACAGAAGAATAATAAGTATGTTCAGTTGCTGAAAAAAAGTTAAGCAATACATTTTGTCCTCATTTAAGTTTCTAATGAATGATATAAAGCATTATTATACCAAAACCAAACAAAAATGCTCTCTCTATATATAATATAAGATGAATTTACCAAATGTTCAGTTGCTAGAGGAGCTTAGCAGAATGAAAATGATCTGTGCTCTTGCAAAACCGGGCTTTATGCATGTGCGCAAAGTGTTGTCCCAGATTAGCTTGTGCATGCTGCACGACTACACTTTCTGTCTAGACTGGATTTTTATTAGAAGAGTCTTCCTTTAAACAAAAAATTCCATAAAAGCAGAAAGTATTGTCCCTGATTATATTGTGCAGACTGCAAAGGCTAATCTGGGACAATACTTTACGCACATGCATAACTCTTTCAGTGCTGGAACCGGATTTTGAAGGCCTTTGCAAACAGTTTGGATCCAGATGAGACGCCACACAACGTGGCGTCTCATCAGGATCCAAACTGTTTGCTATTCTGATAGTATTCTTTGTTGTTTTTTTTGAAGAGATGCTAATTTTAGAAATTCAGCAGACAACATTTTAGCAGACAACAAATTTCCCAGCAGGCAAAGGGATAAAGCCCAGTTTTCCCATAGCGCAGATCAAATTCATTATTAACCTATCCTGTTTTGAAATAAGTTATTGTCAAACTAAAAGCAAGCCAATATTCTCTATCTATGGATAGTATCATATCATGCTGACATTCAGGAGCTGGAGAAGCCGCCGCCGGACCCCCTGTACGGCCTGCGCGTGCACTCATGGGTGCTGATCCTGCACGGGAAGAGGGAGGTGCCCGACAGCTTCTTTGTGGAGCCCTTCACAGGCCTCTCCCATCCTGTGGACAGCCCCAGCTACCTGGGCATCGAGAGCGTCTGGAACCACGTCAACTACTGGGTCAACATGCAGGACTGCGCTGAGGGTGTCAAGGTTGGTTGTCTTGGTGAAGTGGATATGTTGCTCGAATTGTGACAGGGGTGTCTATGTTTGATGCCTTTTTAGAGAGCATTCTCAAGATCTTTTTTAAGGACATCAAGTACTTGTTCTTCCCAGGAAACAGACTCAATAGTATCAATGAGTCCAAGGCTTTCAATGCAACCAAGGTAATATAAATAGGTTTAAACTAAGGTTAGTGCCTGACAAGGGGATCTTTTAGGGCCAACGGAGTTCAAAGGAATGCACTTTGGTGTGGAAAGCGTTCTATCCCATGAAGAAATTTCAAATCAGGGCTTTAACAGGTGCCTCAGACAGGCCCTTTGCCTGAGATGATTTCTTTAAAATGATACAATTTTCTTCAAATTTCAAGTTTGCATTCAATGTGTTATAATCTGCTTTCGCTGTTGAAACTATCCCTAACATTTGATAATTTTTACATGTTTGTTTTGCCATTCCATATTGCTGTATTTTTGTCAAGACTGTCATCGCCAGGGACAAAAATATAATATCCCTACATGATTTAGCCTTGCCAGATCAGTGTTCATGTTGCTAACTCAACAAATATCAGTAAAAAGATTTATGTCTCATCCTTGGCAAGACAGCTTCAAATAACCAACCGAACAAAATATTCGCTCGTGGAGGTTTCTCTGCTCTGGTTGATGCATGATCAGTTAGCCAGTGATCAGCTGATGAAGAAGATGTGAAATCTTCGAAAATTTCATGGTAAAAATTCGGCTCTGAGTCCAAGAATTTACTCAATCAAACAAAATATTGAATACAAAAAACAGTTTGTGGCAAAAATTGAATATCAATTTTATTGAATCTACAACCTTTGCCTTTGTAATTGTTTTCTTAACGTATATTGGTATATATGTGATGTAACTACCATACACGCTAGTGTGACAGATATTTGATAATATGTTTTAAGTATTACCCTTCATAACCCTATAATTATATTTTAATGGCAATCTACCTGTCTCCTACAGAACCTCAGCTATGACCTGGGAGACTGCACCAGGTGGGAGTACATGTTTCCCAACACCGACAAACCCCTGCTGCAGATCCCTGAGACAGAGGAGGACATCTTGGACGGCCTTGATGACGAGGAGGTGAGTAACCATGGCAACCAGTGAAGCTGTTGTCAAGGTGATAGGGTTAGATTAAGAGTACTAATACATATATTACCTTACGTCACTTAGATTTTAAATAATAGTAGATTACTCTCTTTACTTCTACTTAAACTGTGGCTTATTCTATCGTTGATCAGTAAGGCATGTTTTTTAACCTAATAAAACTTTGACTTTATAACAATATTGAACAAACTGTATAAAAATGTTTTGAGGAAAAGTAAAGAGCATTTTTTTATCATTTTATTATATTATTTAGGTTTTAACTTCAGAAATGATATTTATATAGAACAAATTCTTATTTAGTTATTGTAGATTTCAAAAGTAAAATATCTGAAAGACAGTCACCAGAATCATTTGTTTGCTAAGCAATTGGAAATGTCTATATTATTACTTAAGATCATAATATTTTACAATTTCTTGTTAGTCTTTATAAAAATGAGCATTTGAAAAAGCTCAATAAACATTAAGTTAAATAAGTTAAGCAAGTTGAACAGTATCTGCACTTACTGACGTAATACAATTTGCTTCCCTAAACACCGAATGTATTAAATTACATACATACAATTTATTTCTTACTCTTTTATACATGTTACATCTGACAGTATTTAAAGGTATTATTTGCCCACTGATTAAAGACTTGAGCGTTTAGTGTTGTAAATACTAATTAATTATTGCCAAGGGTTGTCATTAAAACAGCAATATTTGCAATGAATAAAATACTCTTTAAAGTAATTAATATATTTGATTATTATGTTGAAACTGCTTGTATATTATAATTGCTTTTTTTCTTTTTATGCTCCCCCTAAATTTTTGGGGGGAGCATATAGTCGCCGTTTCGTCTGTCCGTCCGTGCAAGCGTGCGTCCGTCCGTGCACAATTTTTGTCCAGGCTATTTCTCAGCAATTAATGACCGGAATTCAATTAAACTTTATGGGAAGCTTCACTACCAAGAGAAGATGTGCATATTATCAGCCGGTTCTGGTCGGATGATTTTTCACAGAGTTATGGCCCTTTGAAATTTTCCATTAACTGTACATATAGTGCAATTCTTGTCCGGGCTATTTCTCAGCAACTAATGACCAGAATTCAATGAAACTTTATGGGAAGCTTCACTACCAAAAGGAGATGTGCATATTATCAGCCAGTTCTGGTCGGATGATTTTTCACAGAGTAATGGCCCTTTGAAATTTTCCATTAACTGTACATATAGTGCAATTCTTGTCCGGGCTATTTCTCAGCAACTAATGACTGGAATTCAATGAAACTTTATGGGAAGCTTCACTACCAAGAGCAGATGTGCATATTAACAGCCGGTTCTGGTCGGATGATTTTTCACAGAGTTATGGCCTTTTCTTTTTTCTCACACAATTAACCCATATATCGACAAAGCATCATTGGGGAGCATCCATCAGTTTTACTGATATCCTTGTTTTTTTAATAAAATGACTGACTTTTCAAACCTATATCTATAAAGTTTTCTTCTGAAATGACAAGCTTTGTTTTTAATTTAGCTTTATGCTGGGTCTAATAAAAAGCTTTTGAAGCATCTGAAGCTTTACTTCTAACTTGTTTTATTATAATTGAAGTTAATAACAGAGTGCCAGCTTATAAGCTATGTTTTTTATAGATTTATTAGATTAACTCCTTAATTTTTATTAACTAAACAAACAAAATGTCTAAAAAAAAATAGACGCAAACGGTTTGCTTCTTACAAAACAATTCAGCATTATGCAGATGTGCGGCCTGCACAACGTCAGGTTCAATTAAGTCTAAAGTTTATAGTCTTTTCATTTTCAGGATTATTTAAGCTAAATTAGATTAGAAGTGATATAATTATTTACAGAGGAATATTACATTTATGTTTCATTATATACCTATAGATACTCTTGATTTAAACTATTATTATATTTTTGTTATCAAACACAGAAGACCAGATCAAAATTCCGTATCTGACAGTGTAAAATCTGTTCTCTGTTTTGGCTGGAAAAAAGACTTTAGAATGACGCCATTAATGTCCTCATCATAATGGCATGTAAATATACTCTAGTTGAATATTTTGTTATGTTTATATTATATGACATTTAGTGGAGGCTTTCTGGATGATGATGTCCATTGGACACATTTATAGTTTCATTTTTAAATCTTTCAGTGCTGGAACCAAATTTTGAAGGCCTTTGCAAACAGTTTGGATCCAGATGAGATGCCACAGAACGTGGCGTCTCATCAGGATCCAAACTGTTTGCTATTCTGGTAGTATTATTTGAAAAAAAATCGAAGAAAATGCTAATTTTAGAAATTCAGCAGACAGCATTTTAGCAGAGAACAAATTTCACAGCATGCAAGGTTAAAAGCATTTGATGACAATGATCTGACCCTTTTCATTTCATGTTATGAAACTGAAACCAAACCTTTTAAAAAATGTGAAGTTATGGGGTCTTATTTCAATAAATGAAAGCAAAAGTTCCACCACCTATTTTTTCCAGTGTTTTTAACAGAAATTGCAGACGTGGTTAAAGAGCTTGAAAAAGTTCTGCAGTTTCATTGAAAACATATGATTTGAGGTTGGCTGGTGTTGTAGATGGTGTGTTATTTACAGGCATTAGGGATTCATCAGGAAAACACCATAGTTTCCACGGACAGTGTATGAGTGTGTTATATATATTAAACAGTTACTTGGTGCAGAATGTATATATACGCACATATTCTATGACAAGTATGATCCTCTTTCTGCTATTTGTATGTGTTAAAAGCATGTGGCTCAACTGTCATTTTGTATATAAATGAATTGCTTGTGTTGCAAGTTTGTATGATAGTTTGATATTCTCTTTACTAATTACATTTCATTTGATCATTATACTTGTAGCCCTAAAATGATTCCCAGTTATAATGTTTTGATGTAAAATATGACATGGAGCTCCTTTTGTGGAAATTTAAATCAGACTCTACGTAAAACATGTATATTGTTATGTCTGTATTGGTTAGAGTTATTTAACTAATCAGTATTAGACAGTGCCATTACTTAAGCATTGCTGAAACAAAATTGCATGGCGGCCTACTGCAACATTTGCTGTGACAACTGTAGATCAGTTCGTTTAGTGTAAAAATTATAACTAAACTCTGTGTAAAATTAAAAATTTGATGCAACAATCATAAAACTGTGGTGAGAACTTAGCAGCTCTAATTAAGAATCACACAAAAATATTACTTACCCTTCTACGGTGTTTCTGACATTTCATGAAAAGTACATTTTCTATTGTGTATAGTACTTGGAAATCCCTTGATAATTTAATTCAATAATGCATGTTGCATGGTTTCAGTTTGTATGAAGTGTGTTGGAGTATCAGTGCTTTTACAACAAAGTGATTTTTTATTATTGCTTTTGTCACGGTGCCTATACCACGTGACTTTTTAAGATCTGTGTTGGGAGAATACTATCAACAAAAGCCCGACCCAGGTAACATTTGTAAGGATGTCTTTTTCAAATATTTCACCATTTTTAATGGGATAAAGTGATTCATGAGAGGTTTCTATAAACATCATGATTTTTTTTAAACAAATTAGTATTTTTTCCGTGAAGTGCAACCGCGCGTTTGTCATATGAAGTCCCTACACTGATCAGACATTTCTCTAACCATTCAAACGCGCGGTTGCACTTTACTGAAAAAATACTTATTTTCATAAAAAAATCATGATACCTATAGAAAACTCCTAGAATGAGCGGGTTCTCCACTTTATCCCATTAAAAATGGTAAAATATTTATAAAGACATCCTTAAAAATCTTACCTGGGTCTCGCTTTTGTTGATAGTATTCTCCCAACACAGATCTTAAAAAGTCACATGGTATAGGCAACGTGTTTGTATAAATCTGAAAGAAACTGAAATTTTGTCAGTGCATTTTTCCATGAAAATGATTTAATGCAGGTGACAAGAATTATTACCTGTACATAAACTTCTTAGAATTTTTCCACACCAATTATTAGTTAATTAAAAATTCACTTTATTTGCTGATTTTGAGAAAATAACAGAAAATAGATATCCTCAGTGCTTTTGAATAATACAATGATTTTCTCTTATAACTGGACACCAGCTCTTGTCTGTTGGGACAGACACAAAAAATCACTATCACACTCATCTTTCACAATCGCTTGAAAAAAGATAATTTCTTATTTAATTATGCCTCCTTTAAAGAAGTAGGGGTAATTGTATTTTTCATTTTAAAGAAGTCTCTTCTTAGCGAAAATAGTTTATGGACCATTAACAATAATGAATCAAAATTCATTTATTGAAAAATATTAAATAAAGGAAAAAAAGCTGACAAACTAAATAAAGTACCCTATGGTCTGGGCATCAGTTCCTAGAGGTTGGTCTGGTAATCTGAAACAAACAAATTATTTTTACATATAATATGCCTGTTATTTTTTTTTAACTCAACTGAAATCACACATTCATGGAGTAATATTTTGTTCTGCATTTTAGGAAAATCAAGATGAGCTCGAGAAGCAGCTTGATCTGCCGCCCACGTGGGTCGAAGCCATCAGGATATCTAAGAAAGGTAACTCATAACAGTTTGTTGCTCTTAAATGTGGAGTTGCCTCCCTTGTTCCACACTCTTGGTTAACCCAAAATGACTTGTTTGGTCTAAAACTGCATGCTACAAAGCTTTGAGAATTGCATGGATGTAATCTATGAACACTCTCAAAACACCAACATCACCTGACATCATTTTGACGTTTACATTGACCTATGTTAAGTTTAAACTTATTCATAGGGTCAAAATTATTTGTTGACCCAAATTAACATAACATCAATACAACTTACTAAAAAGCTTGGATACTTCCATAAGACTCATATCACTTGACTTCATTTTGCCCTTGGCATTTACCTAATTTTGGACTAAGACGTATTCAAAATAAAAATGTGTTGTTTATTTTCACAAATGGACAATTATTTTCACTCTTACATGGGCAAACAAGTGTCGTCCCAGTTTAGACGACTGTGTGGACTGCACAGGCTAATCTGGGATAACACTTTACGCACATGCATTAAACCCACTTTTCCCAGAGCTAAGCTCATTTTTATTAGAGTGTATCTGTTTAACTTCAGATTTTGAGATGCGGTGTCCACAGGGCAAGAAGAATAAGCTGTATAAGAGGGCCAAACTGGAGAAGTTTGCCCACTACCTGGTCAAGGATGGCCTCGTGTCACGACTGTCCATCTACTCTGACAGGGAATGTGAGTGGGTCTTATGTCTGGTAGTGGTTCACTATGGCAATATAAAGAAAACTGCCCAATTCTCTGTCAGCCATATTTGTTTACGGACCTGAACTATTTTCGAACTCGGCTAAGATATTGTTAGGACACATGTTTGGAGCGAATTTCATGATGATTGCAAAAAATGTGACTTCGAAAGTATTTACAAGGTTTTACTATAGCCATTTTGTCAGGTCTGTCCATATATGAAGACTGGTTGTGTTCCCTTACAAGTGATACTATAGTCCTCTTGTTCATTTAATGCACACATGGACATAACCCCATTGGTATATTTTACAGAATTGATATGGTAGACAAAATTCCCCTTGAAATTATAAAATAGTGAACAGCAACATTGTTTTTTTTTCCAGGTACCTTCTGATATACTTGGGAGTAATGAGTGGGTTTCTTTCACATTATTGCCATTTTTAGCTCAACTATTTAATTTAACTGAAGGATTGGCTTGAAGCTCATTTATTTTATGATTTCCGGTTGTTTATAGAGAAATATCAGTGCGTTAAAACTGATAATTTACCGTTTCAAACAGTGAAAATTAACAGTGAAAATTATCGCTAATTTTCATTTACCGGAACTATTTTTTGCAAAAATACAATAATAATCATTTGTAAGCATAAAATAGAAAAAAAATAAAAAATTGGATTGGGTTTAATATCAATTTTATTTCATTAAATTATTTTCTATGATCACTCATGAATTTAAATAGATATTCCACCAAATCCAACAAATATCCTCTATATCTACTCTAAATATTAACATAAAACATCACAATTTTCAGCATGGTCATTATGTTAGGATCCAGGATCATTGGCCTATAGCTCTGAAAAAGAAGTATGAATAATTACTAAGACAGCTCTTGTTAGAAATTATTTTGGTCAATATTTTAAATAAAAAGCATTCCTATAGTTAGTTTCACTGATGCACTTATTGCTTGTGGCTTTTACCCAAATAATACATGATTTGTTCTACCGCCGTGTACCGTAATCTTTTTTCAGCCTTTCACACATGTCAGTGGTTGTTTTGAGTATCATTTTTCATTGAGCTTTTTCTATAAAAGATATTAAATATTTACGCTTAGGGACTTGTCAATTGTTTGTTATTTCTTCAGTGAGCTTTTTCGTCATTCGAAGTGCCAGCTACAATACATGGACAGTGGTGTTTTCCCACAGAAGCAGTGGAAATAAGCCTCTTTTGTATTGGGAAATCATTTTTTTGTAACTACTTAGGGAATGTTAAAGTGATAGTTCCAAAAAAGTTCTGGTTCTACCCTGAAATCAGGTTTGAAAAAATCTCAATAAACATTATTACTTTATCTTTGATATATTTTTGTTTCTAATAAAAAGCAAAAGTCCACAATAACATATGACACTAGAGAATTTTACATTTATCAACTTCATCATTTCTTTATATATTTGTTTGAACATAACAGTGATGGACCTTATTATGACACGGGAATATTTTGACCACCGTGAGGACAAGCTGTACAACAGAGTACACAATCATCAGACCTCCTGGATCACTGAATTCTTCAGACCTGGCCGACTCAAGTGCCTCAAAGGTAGCTTTGCACCAAGAAAAATGGTGGTTGTAATAAAGACTTCTAGAGATTAGTATAATTATCAAATATTTGGAACATTTCCCAATGGGTATTGTTTGTGCAAGTAATGTAAATATACTTTTTTGTGAGTTCGAAGCATAACGCAGTCCAGATTCGACTTAATTATGGCCTTTCCAAGTGTAAGAATCACTATAGCAACACTTAAAATAATGACGTGTTTAAACATGTCACAGTTCATGCCTGTTTCATGACAGTTATCATTCCCGGGAAGAATGAGTAGAGCGCTGTAAATAACATTAAAAATCACGTTAGCATTATTATGGTATATACAGCTATCAACAATAAAATGCATTCTTCATAAGTACTTGTATTCACTCTGCTCAAGTTTATATTTGTATTTGAGTATGAAAGGTTGCAATTAAAATAAAATATTTGATGAACTCATAATCTCAAAATAATTCTGCAAAATCCAGTTGAGGCTGTCCTCATTCTTTTCACATAATTTTGCTTATTACCACTTTCTGTACTTCAAGGGAAGATATATAGTGCTGTTTTATTACCAATTAGGGACGACAACAACTTGGAGACCCAAAAACATGACAACTTTATTTCAGTTACTAAAACAAACAGTTTCAGGACAAAAAAGCCTTACTTCATTTGTATGCATCTGTCTGTCTGTCTTACTGTCTGGTACTCCTTTTTATGCCCCCTTCTTCGAAGAAGAGGGGGTATATTGTTTTTGGCCTGTCCGTCTGTCATTGCGTGTGTCTGTCACAAAACTTTAACCTTGGTCATAACTTTTGCAATATTGAAGATAGCAACTTGATATTTAGCATGCATGTGTATCTCATGGAGCTGCACATTTTGAGTGGTAAAAGGTCAAGGTCATCCTTCAAGGTCAAAGGTCAAATATATGGTTCAAAATCACTCAAAAAGGGGCATTGTGTTTCTGACAAAAACATCCCTTGTTTGTGATGGATCAGATCAGTTGAGTGTTTAGTAAAACTTTCTATGACTTTACAAAACTTCAAATCTATAAAACAAAACAACCGATTCAAAACTTACTTATGTTGAACATACTAACAGTGTCCACTTTCAGTAACTTCAACTTCTGCCTCCTATCCAGGGCTCATGTTCTGCTTCCTTTCCTGATCACCTGTGCTGCTTTCTTTTCAGAGCACCTCTTAATATCTCTTCAGAGTACCTGGTTTGCTTCATTTCCCGAACACATTTACTGCTTCCTTTTCAGCGTCAATGTTCTGCTTCTTTTCCAGAGCAGATGCTGATTCCTCTTGCAATTACATGATTGTCTTTCTTTTCCAGAGCACATGTTCAAAGCCAACAGCCCTGGTCCAGAGAGCGACAGAACCATGCTCTTCTACTCCGAGGCTCGTGTTGATGGGCTGATGAAACGTACTGAGACCCCTGTGGAAATGACTGAACACTTCCAAAACAGGGAGGATTTCCTATTCTACAAGCATGTTGATTTTGGAAAGAAGCCAAAAAAGTTTGGGCCCCAGGACAAATCTCTTATACAGGACCCCAGACCTATCTTGGTAGGATTATTATTTTTTATGTGACTGTTTTATACCATTTTGTTGCGGTTTTTGGTAATATTGGAGATATGTTCAGATGTTTGTAACTGAAACTCTGATTGACAAATTGACAATATTCAAACCTTTTTCAAAACAATTTCAGAAGCAGATATTTATATTCAAAAGTACGAAATAACACTACAGACAGAACTTTACTGTGAATACTGTTTAGTTTAGAAATAATCATCAGTGGTTATAGATACAATTATTTTTAGAAAGTTCTACTGGTAAACCATAAATAAAGTGCACATTAAGCACCATAGTACAAAGATCAAGACAATAGCAAGCTAAAGAAAACATATCATTCACTGAAACCATTCCATTGAGTAATCATAATAAATATTTTTGTAAACCATGCAGAAAATGCACATGAAGTACAATCGCAACAAGAACATGGACGCTAACCGTGATATCGCTGAGCTCGTGTACTTGTGCTCGGAGGACAAGGTCCAGATCACATACCACACCGAGGACAAACGTATCGCCTCCTCAACCCGCGAGTTCCTCAAGCCGCACAACTGGGACGAGAAGGGAGCGACCTTGACCTTCTCTGCTGAGATGCATTCCACATTCCAGGTAATGAGCCATGGTCATGTGACCTTGACATTCTCTGCTGAGATGCATTCCACATTCCAGGTAATGAGCCATGGTCATGTGACCTTGAGCTCTGCAGACATGCATGAAACATTCCTGGTAATATGCCTGGGTCATTTGACCTTGACCTTTTCTGAGGATATGTATTCCACATTCCAGGTATTTTAACCTGCATCATCCATGAAAAACACTGGACACACAATTTGTAATAAAGTTTTTAACAAGTAGCGCTAATCCTTACTATTGTACCTGAACAAAGTCAACGCTATGGATACAGCTTCACTGATTAGCTTTTTCTTGGAAAGGTCAAGTGCCAGTTAAGTTCACAGTATAATGTACTCCCCTTTGTGTAAAAACCAAATTTATCTAGATTGTCAAACAAATGCAGGATGTATGCGTTGATTATTTTGGATATTAATGTCTTTCATGCCAACGGTAATTTAGTATTTTTTCAATTGGACATAATTATTCGTAACTAACTTAAATTCAGTCTACTCTCTACTGACAAAATTTACAAAAACTAATGAGTGGCGAATAATAATGGTTTTACAGTATAATGTATTTATGTATACATACACATTGTGTATGTCGAATGAGTCTCGCTTAATCAATATTCATGATCATAAGAGTGAAATTAAAATAAAAAAAGGTTCAGAAAACAATTGGGAAACAAGATTGACGGTTGGAAACTTGAAATGTCTGCGAATCCTGAATTGTTTAGTAAATCTTTCTTTAACTTTTATTTTGGGTTCAAAATAACATAGCACTAGAAAATATGCGAAGAAAGAACAGAAACTCAAAATGTTGTATTACAGCTTTAATTAATACCTTAACTCTGTTTTACAGGTCTGCTTGAAATGAACAATTTGTTTTTTTCTCCTTTAATGAGGTCTCCAATGCTTGTTATGCAGACAGGTCAAGAAAAGAATATCATATCAAGTGTCTTAACCTGAAGACAGGTCTTCCAGTAAATTGAGTGATTTAATTTTAGAGATTATACCTATTAAAGGTTAATTGAAAAATGTTCTGGGTACTAACTTCCAATTAATTTCCAATAATTGTCCCTAATTGACATGTTTTCCTTATTTAAACCTATGTCTTGCTGCGGGGGAATGCCTGTTTATTCCCAAAGTCACACTTGTATTGGTATAAGCAGAAATTAGATTGTGGGACCAGGCAAAGTTTTATGATCCATAATTAAGAAAATTGCTTTTATGAGGAACTATTCTAAAATTTTCGCATTCCAGAGAGCTATTGCTCCCTTTAGAAAAGTAATTCCCATATCTCATTAGCAGAAACAGTGTTAGAATTTCTTTTTTACTGTATGCTACACAATTTAGAACTGAATTTAATTAGATTTTAGAATAAGAATTTTAAACCTGGCTTTTACATTGCAAATATGTCAGTTTTTTTGGAAAAAATTATCTTTTAGAACGTAAAGGAAACAGAAGAAAATCATCCTGTTGGTGTTTCGGTTTTTAACTAGATTCAAGTCAGACATTCATAATCTAATCATTTGAAGGGGAAAACTCTTATATTATTTTCACGGAGTTTTAAACTTCAATTTTCTTACCCCAGTAGTATTATAACTTTAGGAAAATTGTCCTTGTAAGTTATGGTGCCACCAATATGTGTCTGAGCACAATTTATCGAGTTGGCAACTAACCCTATATTTGAATTTCAAACATCACAACTGGCATTTAAGAACTGCTCTACATATTAGAATGCCAAGGAATAAACCTTTTCTGTATTTTGTTTTGTAAATGTATATGAACCTTTTTGTTGAAGATTTATTTTAATTGATCCCAGGGGTGAAGTAACGTTTTAAAGTAGGTGGGAGTAGGACTGGAGTATCTGGTTGGTTATTTCTATGTATGATCGTCTGAGAGGAAAACACATTTGGTTCATTTAAAAGCCGTACCTTACTTTTATTGTAAATCATATGAAATACTTTTGTTATACAACTTGAAGATTATAATCTGTTTTTGAAAAAAAAATCTAAGCAAACTTTTTTTACGTTATTGCCAGTGTTTTAAATTGAACTAGAAATATCTTTAAAAAAAAGATATTCGGCATATAACCTGACTCTGAAATAAAGGTAGAAAATGTACTTTTCTAAATTATTAAATGAAAAAATAGGTTTGAGTATTATTGTGTTCTTTTTTCACTTAAAAGTTGCATATCCACCACATAAAATGTTTGTCATCAAGTGCACATATATTCAACCACATAATAGTGTTTGTAGATACAAATTTTACTACGTGTGATCACATCATATGTGTCCTCACGTGGCTTATTTAGAATTTATTTCTACGTCATGGAAACATTTGATATTTGATAAAGACGCAATTTTCTTTCCACACATTTAAATAACACTGAAACATCCACGTCATGCGAAAATTGGTTTTATGGCATATATGCAGCCAGCTAGTGTAGATCATGCCCAGCATGCGCTTATTTAAATATTTCGGTAGTTTTGTCTCACAATGCAAGACAAATGGCATTAACCCTTTGCATGCTGGGAAATTTGTCGTCTGCTAAAATGTCGTCTGCTGAATTTCTAAAATTAGCATTTTCTTCGATTTTTTTCCAAAGAATACTATCAGAATAGCAAACAGTTTGGATCCTGATGAGAAGCCACGTTCTGTGGCGTCTCATCTGGATCCAAACTGTTTGCAAAGGCCTTTAAAATTCGGTTCCAGCGCTAAAAGGGTTAACCAATAGGTTTTTATTCATTTCTTTCCCTAAAATTCATGTTTTTTGATATCTCGAAGCAGTACTGTGTTATCAACATAAGGCGTTTATTAATAGTACATTACGTCTTCCCCTGACAATTTACTGACCCAGCAAGTATGTTGCAACAAGCAAGTTCTTATATTCAATTAATTGTTTTGAATGTATTTTCAATCTTTTTGTATCGTATTTGCAATTGTTTGGGTTCCATGGTGTTGACCAGGTTGACCCAAATCTGCCTTCAAACAAGCAAGTTCTAATACTCCATTTAAGATATATATATATCAAGAGGTTGTGTTGACCAGACTGTCCACAATTTCCTCTGAAATAATATTATGTTAGTAAACACCTTTTGTACAATACGTTGATATTTTTTAACAAGTGCACAATTGACCTACAATGTTGGAGGAGCCCATTTATTATATACTGATTACCCGGTAAATTCTCAACATTATTTGCAATATTTATGTTAAATAAACATTTTAATATCAAACCTGTTAAAAGAGCAAGAGCTCATTGTGATGTAATTAAAAAATACCGTCTTGGGACGTTAGTTGTAAATATCTGTTTCCCTCGAAATAAGCCAAAAGATGTATTGAGAATGATATTTTATGCATGTTTAAAGTAAAGAATTTATTATTTAATTACTTATACTGGAAAACTGGGGCTTAATGCATGTGCTTTAAGTTTTGTCCCAGATTAGCCTTGGCAGTCAACACAGGCTAATCAGGGACGACACTTTCCACAACATCTGGGAAGATACTGTACCCACATACATTAAGCCATGTTTTCTCAAAGTGCGGCTCATTTGTATCATACAGGTTGACCCCAATCTGCCGTTGAACAAGCAAGTGGAGCTGTATGAGATGCTGTTGTCGCTGCTGGAGCGCGAGGTCAAGAGCATCGAGGGTGTGCGCGCCTCCGAGGAGGAAGTGCGCGAGATCCTTGACGACCGTCTAAAAGAGGAGACCACCCAGGAGCTCAATATCTCCGTCTACAACACAGAGCGCAATGAGAAGGCCAAGAAACACAGGCAGGAACTGGTAGGTAGCAATGGTGGGGCAGCACATTGTGCTTGTCTTTAGATATAGTAAAGTGTTGCTATAATGTTATTATACTTTGTTAGAAGATAGACACGTTCTTCTACTGTTTCTTATGTCTAGTACAGATAAAAGATTATCATTGATGTTCAGTCTAAAAAAAAAAAAAAGTATTCTAGTTTATTCTCTAAACTTCACTTGTTACAAAGATTGCAAAATCTTTCTTTAATGAAAATTGTCTCGGTTATTTTTTAGCATGGATGACTTTCTGATTTAACTTGGATCACAACTTCTTAACAAATAGGTCATGCTGTTATTGACAATATAGCTTCTTACAGGCTCAGTAAATATGTTGCTAGCGAGATTTTGATACATCATGATGTTATAAATTAATATACAAGTACCCCAAGCCAGGTTTAGTTTTTTCATACAAATATACAAATAAACAAGTATTTTGCACTAACTTAGGCAACAACATAACTTGACACTCCCCTTGGGATGCAAATTTAATAATACTGTCCTCAATAGTCTATGATATGTAAGTTTTATAAGAAACCATTTCTTAATGCGTTTCACCCGTATCCAAAAGCAAATATTTTTTATAGCTGCCCAAAATTTAAATTCCAGACTTGACCATAGCTGTGCTCTCAATGCATGAGAGGCAATATAATTTTTTAAATTTATAAAGCCACCACCACCCAAATCTTCCTGACACTTCCTTTTGCCTTGTTTCCAATGCTGGAAAGGCATCAACAGTTCCTAAATTCTAAATGCTCCCCTATTACCTATGCAATCTAAATGCTCCCCTATTACCTATGCAATCTAAATGCTCCCCTATTACCTATGCAATCTAAATGCTCCCCTATTACCTATGCAATCTAAATGCTCCCCTATTACCTATGCAATCTAAATGCTCCCCTATTACCTATGCAATCTAAATGCTCCTCTATTACCTATGCAATCTAAATGCTCCCCTATTGCCACTGCAGGAGCGCCAGCAGATGGAGGAGAGGATGCGCAAGCAGGAGTTGGAGATCGACTACCTGGCACCGTTCCTTGCCCAAATCGGTGACCCTGAGAAGATTACACGCCAACAAGCCTACAAACTCAAGGAAGACTGCCTCATGGACCTGAAACAGAGGCTCATTGACAAGGCCAACCTCATACAGGCTCGCTTTGAGAAGGTACACTGTCATTCTGCAGATATTTCTTTGCTCTAGATTGTATGGATCTAAAAAATGCGTAAAAGCTCTTGTGTGTACGCCCCAAAACCGGTGAGAAGGTACACAGTCATTCTGTCTGTCTGCAGGTGACTCTTAGATAAACTTTATGTGGCCCTTAAAATGTGTTAAAGCAATCCTGCTTCAGGCCTTATATGTAAGCCACAAAATGGGGGCTGATCATTGACTTCTTGTCAAAGGATCACTGAATCAAATTCTAGCCCAGTTACAAAAAAAAATGTGGGAATTGGTCATGAAATTGTTTTGACTGCCATACTCTGATTATCTCTGATTTAAATAGGGAAATGTCAGTTGCTGGCATAGCATGTGTAAAAAGTACTGGTAAACAAACCAGGAAAAGTTTGAGAGTTTATCTGACCGCCTAGATGTGACTGATACATTGATGACACTGGCTAAAAAAATACAAATTTACTGACAAGTTCGTCCAACAAGTGTGTTATCTCTTCATTGAAAAGCATTTTTCCCGGTTTTCATATGTTCTATGTTTGTTCTCTGAAAATGCTTTGCTCAGTTTTTGGAATGTTTTCCAATGTTCTGTCTTGCTCTCTAAAAAGTAATTTTCTAAAGTTTTACAATGTTTTCCAAAGTTCCATGTTTGATCACGGAAAAGTACTTTGCTCAGTTTTAAAAAAGTTGCCCAGTTTTCTATGTTTGCTCTCTTAAAATGTAGTTACTTGGCTCCAGTTTTCCAATGTTCTATGGTTGCTATTCAGAAAACCCAATTTTCAATGTGTTGCTATGTGTTGCTATGCAGGAGACCCAGAAGCTGCAGAAGGAGCAGGCTTGGTACCAGCAACACCAGGTGAACATGACCAAGGATGACGAGGAGACATACCTAGAGTACTGCAGCCAGGCCATGTTCCGTATCCACATCCTAGAGCTCAGACTCAACAGGTATTTTATTTTATATTAGAAAAAAAATTCTATCATTTTTGTTGTGGAATAATCCATGGTCAGAAGTATAGATGTGTTGCAATTAAATCTCAACTGTGAAGTACGAATGATGTCATAACACGCATCTGTAGTAGTGACCGTGGGTAATAAAAAAAATATGATATAGTGATTAGAAAATATATTATTTTGATTTTAACACGNAATATGAAGGTTATATCTCAAGGGACATAGAAGTTATGAGCATTTTTCGAAACCTAAACGCAGATTTTGAAACCTAAACGCAGACCCTTACTTCAAGGTCAAGGTCACAGGGGTCAATTTTTTTTTGCGTATGGAAAGGCCTAGTCCATATTCACATGCATACCAAATGTGAAGGTTATATCTCAAGGGACATAGAAGTTATGAGCATTTTTCGAAACCTAAACGCAAAGTGTGACGGAATTTCAGAAGGACAGACGGACAGTGCGATCACTATATGCCACCCTACCGGGGGCATAAAAATGTAAATGCTAAGATACTCAACAATTTTAAAAACTATAAATGCACACATGGTAAATGACAGAAAGCCAAAAACAGTATATCACAAAACTATTAATGCAATACATTTTTAATCTTATATCGAGAGTACATATTTATTATACCTAATGTTTCAATTTTCAAATCAGCACATACTAGTAGTGGAATTTAACACACTTTGAAAAACAGTAGACAGTAGAGTTTATCATTAATCACCAAAATAACTACATAATGAACTTGCTTTCTAACAGTTAGAAAAAAAAACTTTCTTCAAAATGCATTCAGTTACATTCGTAAAAATATATATTAAGTTAGTTATTAATAATAAACAAAAAAATGGTTTCTCCATATTTGAAAATGCTATGAAACAACACACTCAATTTAACATTATTATCATTGTCACTGCTTTCAAACAAATAATTTGTCTTGGTTTTGCCATTTTCTTCATTGCACAACACAGGCGGAGCTCCCGTCCTTTCGTCTGCCCTCTGCCGACCGCACGGTCCGTCCATTCTGCCCTTGAACCTGTTCTTGCTGTGAAGACAACAAGGGAGACAACTCAGTAACGTGATTCTTTCCCATGCAGACTACCAATGGGGTAACACTTTGGGCTGAAAGCTTGCAAGACTTCTATTAAATTTATCGTGTGTTTCAAGTTGGACACGTCCGATGTCCACCAACCAATTTTTATTCTAAGATTATTTTTTTTTTAACTGTTCTGATCTACTTTGTTATGCTGTTAATTTCAGCAACCCATTTTAAGATTTTTGAGTTAACAATTCAAAATACTTATGGTAGATTGGTAGTTTCTTTCAAATAATAATGGATGTTATGGTCAAGTGATTTTGAAAGGATTATACATGTAAATAGGTCAGCTTTGTTTCTACCAGCGGACTAGTTGGATTTTACAAAAGCTAGCACATCCCGAGATATGTCTATTAGGCTATGCTTGGCAATCTCAGCACAAAATGTTACCTTCTGTTTTTTTTCTTTCTGGTAGTCCAGAAATGTGTGCCACAAAGATAGCATGATCAACATTGAACTATTAAGACAAGAGTTTAGCATTTATTACAGTGAAATTGATCAAGTTTTACTACTAAAATAGGTCACTTTTAAAGGAAAGTTATTCATTATTAAGGATTATCATTTTGCAATATAAGAAATATTGTAAATACTAGTAATCAGAAATATTTACTAGAACTTAAATAATGTTGATAAAACATTAATGTGTGGTCTTGTTAACGAACATAAATACCTACTTTATAATCTGTTATAATTATGTAAATACTTAGTTTAAACTAAGAGTACAAACTAGACAACACACACATACAAAGCAACAAATGCATTCAGTAACAAATAAATAGCATGTGAAATAAACCAACAAACCAAACAGTATGTGCGGGTATTTAAACACAATGGTGCAAGTTTTTTAAGGTATTTCATATAATATAAAAGTGTACTTAAAGCATAGTTCAATTACATTCTTTATTCCAATCAGAATAGGTATCATGTTTTAGACTAAGTGTTTATTAACTTTTTTAAACATGTTATAAACGAAACCAGCATTTTTATACAAAAATGTGTATGTATTTGACTTAATACTAAGTACCAGTTGCTGAAAATAAAACATATTATTTAATGAATGTATAAGCTAAAAAATGAATACATTTTTGTGTAACAGTATTCAAATGAATACCGGTACCTGAAAGAAAATCGTAAAGGTCATGTTAAAGAAATGTAAATGCTGTAAATGTTATTTCATTATTATTAAAATGCAAGATGCGTCATGCGTAAACAGGTCTTATGCAAAATGCGGCGAGCGTAGCTCCAGACCAACCTGCGCTGTTGTGTAGTCTTATCACGACCTACGCTAAAAATTCATGCACGGTTTGTGGTCTCAAACTGACAGGGTAGCTCCAGTCCAGATGACGCTAGCTCGTATGGCATAAGAAACATTTTTGCATGACGCTGATTATATGAACTGTAAGTTATGCTTGGGCTCATCTATTCACATATTGTGAAAATGTGCATATTGAAATTAACAAACGAACAAGCAATGCTTCTAAGTGTCTTGTCTATTTCTATGAGGTCTTACATACAATTGAAAAGTTGCTAAAAACATAGTTTGCAGCTGCCATTCATACTACTGTGTACAAGGATTTAAAATAAATTGATTAGATCATGCAAGCATGTGATATTTTGCAGCATCTAAAATATCAACCTGCAATTGGTCACTCAATCATTGCCTAGTAAGTACAGCTCTACAACACCCACATGGTACTTGTGAACTCACTTACCATAATTGTGTCGCGTTCTGAGAAAACTGGACAAAATGCATGTGCGTTAAGTGTCATCCCAGATTAGCCTGTGCAGTCCGCACAGGCTAATCAGGGATGACACTTTCCGCCTAAACTGGATTTTCGCTAAGCAGAGACATCATTTAAACGAAAAATTCCATAAAAGCGGAAATTGTTGTCCCTGATTAGCCTGTGCGGACTGCACAGGCTAATCTGGGATGACAATTTACGCACAAGCATTTTGCCCAGTTTTCTCAGAACACGACACAATTATACACTTACATAGTATTCTTTATTTGCATTAGTTTTGTTTTCCTGCACGTTTTGAGTTTAGTGAGGCCATAAGAGCATACTAAGGCTCAATTGGTCATTGTCGTCTCAGGTACATGTACTATGACCAAGTACCCAGGGTATGGGAAATAAACTAAAAAGTACCCAGGAGAATGGCTGGGTGCCTTGAAGCATATTTACCGTACCCGGGGTACATTGTAGTATACTCAAGAGTAGCTGGGGAACTTTCAAGTTGTACCAGAGCTGACAATGACTAATTGAGCCATACTTACTGAGGTAAGCTTTAAATATTTAAATAATGCTTCCAGTACGGAAAATCATCTATTCAGCTTAACAGTATTTTAATATATTCATGCATAAAAATCAGTACAAGGGTATTATTGGTGAGCTATAGCGACAAGTTGATTATCACATATTTTTTCAATCACTGTTAATTAAGAAGTATTACAAAGAAAGAAAAATTAACAATGTGAACTTATAAAAACATATAGTTTGAAATTCTTATTATTTTACAACTCTGTGTATCCATTTGAAATAATTTTTTGAATTCCTCAAAACTGTATGAACCCTCACAGGACTGGAACCAAAAGCAACCAAACATTGAAGCTAAAACAAAACATAAATTTATAAAATACTTAAAGCAAGAATTTTATAGCATGTTACTGAAAACAATGACAGGTAAAAAATGTAGGTAAAGCTTACTTTGTAGCAGTATTTATTGCCTTAATTTGATTTATTGTAATCTAAACAACCGTTTGTTTCTGGGATGGGAAAATGCATAAAGGTTTAGTCAAAGAATGCATACAGTAGTCAATACATGTTGTTTTTAAATGTTACATACGTGTTTCTTTGAACCTTAATTTTGTAACATAACAAGAAGACAATCTCAACAAGCACTGATTTAATTCAAGGTTGTTGTTTCACTTATTTATGTTCTCTTCACATGTTAATACTTATGCAGCATCTAACTATACGTATTAAGTTTTTAACCAATATTCTAATAGTAACATAAAACATACCTATACTATGCACTGCAAACAAAGAGATCTAGAGTAATCCTCACACAATGTGAAAGCTTTATAATTGGATATTATAACAAGACATAGTAATGAAAAGTAATGATGTAAACTGAGACAAAAGGGATATGATGGCCCTTAAACTTACTCACCTTTCACAGTTAAAAGTACACCAACTGTTGAAGATTTGACCTGGCGATCAAGATTTTTACAACACTTGACCCATATTCAAACATGGCCTTGACATTGTCAAGATAATCATTTTGACCATGCTTTAGTCATAAATTTGGATATAATACTTGTAATATGTTGTTTTTTTTTAATTTGACCTGATGACCTATTTTTACAATGCATGTGACCCAGATTCAAATTAATCTTAGATATTGGGTAATAAATGTAGCTCCTACAGTGATTAAAAGTTTTTTCTAAGATTTGACCTAGTGACCAAGTTTTTGGACGCATGTGAAACAGATTGTCCTAGACATTGTCAAGAAAAACATAATGACCCAGTTTCAGTGAGATTGAGTCATACGTGTGGCTTCTAGAGTTATAACAAGTTTTTTTTTATTTGACCGTGTAACCTAGTTTTTGAAAGCATGTGACGCAGATTCAAAATCTGCCTAGATAATGTCAAGATGAACATTCTTATCAAGTTTCATAAAGATTGAGTCATAAATTTGGCTGCTGTAATATTAACAAGGTTTTTCTAAGATTTGACCTCAGGTGATCTAGTGTTTGGACGCATGCAACTCAGATTTAAACAGGGTCTAAATATTGTCAAGATAAACATTCTTACCAAGTTTCATCAAGCTTGAATAATAAATATGGCTTGTAGAGAAGAAATAATGTTTTTCAAGATTTGACCTGGTGACCTAGTTTTTGGATCCAAAATGTGGCTTCTGAGTTCTTAAAAGCTAAACATTGATGATGCACAAAGCGGGCTGACCACGATAGCTCACCATGAGCACTTTGTGTTCAAGTTAGCTCAAAATAAGAGACTACATGGTGCAAATCATTGAAGCATAAAACTTGGTGCGCAAACACAGCTCAAAAGACAAGATTGCAGAGGTAATGAGCCTATAAACATGGTGCCCCTGGGCAACTCACATCATGCCGCTTTCCCGGGTAAGATTTACTCGAAAGCAGGCTGGTGCTTTGAGAATGATGCATTCTGGTCTGATGCATGTAAGGCTCTAATTCTACGGAGCGAAGTGAGTCAAGGTCACTCTCCCTGCGCTTCTGATGTCAATTAAAATGCATGCAGGTCATATAATGCATAAAAAAAAGATGATGCAAATAATTTTATAAATATTAGTTTTTAAGTATTATCATTTTGATGTAACTAATATTAACTAAAATAATATACTTGTTTATGTAAATATTTGAATTTTATTAAGTCATATTATACAAATTCAATTTCAATAACATTAAAGTTAAAACCTGTAATATTACAAGAAATTTGGCTGTAACTTTAAACTACCCGGTACTCCTATACACCGAACACAGTAGAACCATTGAAAGTAAATAATAACGCCCTTAAATGTAAAACAATTAATAAGTTAATTAATCGAGGATGTATTTTACTATTTTTATCCATCTAAGTAAACCAAAAACAAACATGGATCAATCAAACAAAATATTGATTTCCAATTGTACTATAAATAGGATTTCGCGTTGAACGTTTTGCCAATCATAATACACTTAAAATCTGTCTTTTGTTTTATACATAATGTGGGTTGAATATTTTAATTTGTTTTATTATTCATTCTGTGATAATTTAAAATGTTAAAAAATGGCTAACAAAGCGAGTTTTGAAAAAAAAAATCATTTTGTAATCACTGATTCAATTGAAAGTCACTGTTGAGTAGGCATTGCATTAAGGGTATCACTTTTTAACGGTTACGTTTCGTGTTTTGCTCAAACACGTTTACAAAAACAGTAAACGTTTAAACGATATCAACAGAATCCATTTTAGTTCATTAGGTTACGATGTTGCAAAGGTTATTAACAGCTGCTGAAAAAGACTTGTATTTGTATCACGTGCGCCAGATGGCCCTTATTCACAATACCGTAAACATAACAATACACCATGTACGGACTAGACGTCTTCAATATTTAATGCGCGTCGTCACGAAGTGCTCGAGACAACTTTTCCGCCATTTGTTGCCGTTTCTCCATCGGCATTCATTTCCTAGATTCTTCGACAGTGGAAACTGGTTTTCTTCCACAAATCTTATGAGTAAACCTTTACGGGACGATGGTTACGCAAACCAAGCCAGCGAGTTCATTCCTGATGCAGCCAATTTAATGAACAGATGAACAGATACTCGTTTTGATGTACATCTTGTTAAGTAAAACATTGACATGTTAAAACCGGTTTACTCTTATTAAAGAAATGTGGGTTTGATATTAATTCGTCTTTGTTACAAAACAAAAGCATGTAAGTATGGTTTAAATATAACGTCATTGCGCGAATGGGATATGCACTGAATATAACTTCCGGAAATAATTCCTACTTTCAGTTTGGAAATGCGATAGCACTGATGCTTTTAAAACGGACTTAGGGATACCGTTTAAACGGTAACGTTTCATTTATTTCATTTCATTTAAACGTTTAGAAAAATCTGCAAACGTGATACCCTAACATTGCATTAACCCTTTCCCACTCAGAAGCAAAGTAATAATGGCTTTTGCAACCAGCATTAAACCAGGACAGACTGTGAGTAACTCGCAAGTTGTTCAAGTTTAATGCTGTTCGCTGCTCATTAGTATCTTAGGGTTGGAAATGATTCCTCTAAAACTTGAATCTAGTTACAAAGGTTTTTAATGTAAATAGATTTTCTAAGGGACAACACATGGGTTGAAATGTGTATCTGAGTGGTAAAGTAGCACGTCAGTAACACAATTACTATGCTTATCAGAACTTTCGCTGAAGTTTTGACAGGTGTAAAAGCCGTGTGACTAACGCAATAGAAAATTTTGTGCACTATGGTTCGATCCCTGTGAGAGAAATTAAGGCTTCCCAAATCACCTCATCAACGTTTTAAAGCTGATAATCATATCTGATTGAAAAAGCGACTACACTGAAAATGTTGTTTTAGAGAGTGGATAATTTTGTTGTACAATAATGGATTATTTGTGGTTTTTTAGTGCTTTTGTCATCGAAAAGGGTCTCAGAGGGGTGGTTTGTTTCGTAAAAATATGTTTTATTTTACTGGCAACACTAAATAATGAGCAAATCATAACTAAAATAAATTAGAACATTCAAACAAGGACTCACAGGGCTTGTGCAGATCTGCAGACAGACTACAAACAGAAAGCATGCAGACAGTGTAACACCTACAGCCCGTTGCAATAACTCATGCTGGAAACCGAAAGAGTGAACAAAAGGTTGAAACCGATAAATTAACAAAGGTTAGCGAAAAAAGAGAACCAATCAGTTTCAAACATAGTTACAGACTATGCGAAACATGTCAATGGTAAAGAAACGGGGAACAGGTTAAAATCCAAGATATGAAAACAACAAATCAAAGCAAAAGCTGTGAGGGTTCCATACACGTGACACTGTCTTACGTCCATAAAGGATTTTGATTGCATAAGTTGGAGATCTTTGTGATGCAGATGCTTGACTTTCTCGTATGTAATAATTCCGCCATTTTGTTCGGCCTCATTACAAAGATCTTCTTCCTCCTCGCCAAACGCATAGAGGCTTATCTCTTCATCTTCAATATTTGAACTCTTACGCTTTTTTGTCTGTAAGGTAATAAGCCCATGTTCAATGAAAAAATTCCCAGCCATTGGTTCTTTTAAATGACTGGCTAACCTTGTGTTAGACCAACTAATGGCTTTGTTCTATCCATCAATTGCATATGGGCTTCACAAGTGCACAGAAATCAAATACAACACAACAACCCTTACAAGTTCACAAAGCAAAAAAAGTATAAGGCAAAATCAACTACTGTATAATGTTACATATCAAATACCAAACCTCCTTGCCTGGTGGTTTAAGAAAAATTTGTTGCTATATACACATAAAGGAAAAAAGTTACCCCTAGTGCGGGGCAAATTTTTACCCCCAGGGTAATGATTTGAATAAACTTGGTAGAGGACCACCATATTATGTTATTGTAATGCCAAATATTACACCTCTGGGCTTTGTTGTTTTACTTTTAGAAAAGATTTTTGTTATTTTGCTATATAAGTCTATAATTATAGATCATGTAAATCAGGGGCATGCTTTGATCAAAATTAGTTTAGGACCACTTGACAATATGACACACAAACTATTAAAACTCCTGACCCTTGTGGTTGCAGAATAGAAGATTTTGAAATTTTCATTTTTTTTACATTTATTTTATGTTTGGGTCGCCTTGATATGAAACGGACCAGAACATATTGCACAACTTTGAAATAGGGTCATGACCAAAGGATCATTTTTGTTAAGGTTCGTTAAAATCTTTCGTAACAACTTGTGAAAAGAAAAAGTTTACAAATGCACACGCTCATGCATGCACGTACAGATAGAGGACAGAAAACACCATATCCTAAAAGTTCTTCATGAGCACTATGTGATCAGGTGAGCTATAGTGAGAAAATTAATTTAAAGGTGACATGTGATAAAATCTTAACCAAATGGGAACTGTGACATGCCATTATAATACTGATTCACTGAGTAACATTTGCTGCATGCATATTGAACATTATTGGATTATGCATGTATACATGTGCTTAGTATGTAAATATCCACATTAAAATGATAATATGTGAAGAAGAAATACCGGTACATAAGAAATATAATTATGTGAGTTATGCTGCATTCAAATAATGTACCGATTATCAATTCTATCAACTTTTTTAAACTACAATGTATTTGATGCAAAGCAAAGGGTTATAACTGGGTGTGCGTTTGTGTTATTGCTTTGAGTATGAACGCAAATGCATTCAAGACTGTAACATGGGTGTCTTACACTGATGTCATTAGCATCAGCACTTATAGGCTGACTAGCTCTCCTTTCTTGTAGATATTTCTCAGCTTTTATCATCTATGGAGACATAAGAATGGAGTTATATTGACACACTTCATGCAAAAATGGGTCTTATGGCACATGCGACCAGCATATAAGCTCCAGACCAACCTGCGCATCCACACATTCTGGCCTGCAGCTACCCTGTCTGCTATTGAGACCACGTTAGCTTGTGTGACCTTATAACGGACAGCGTAACTAACAAGAGCTGCGCTGGCTGCATATGGCAAAGGAACTCATTTTGGCATGATGTGGCTCTGATAACAACCACAACAAATTTCATGAACTACAATCTACAAGGCACTATTTTTCCAAGATAAACATAAAAATACTGAAAATGATAAGAAAAACTATTAGCACGGAAAACACTACAGGAACAATTGTGATAACATGTAGGATATGGGATAAACAGTTAATTACTTTATGCTTTCATGTGGTTAATAGAGAAATATCACTGATTAAAACTGATGAAACAAAAATATTACTGTTACACTGTGATATGACGCCTTAACATTGACGTCATGATATTAAACCGGAATTATTTTCAAGTTAAACTTTTTGAAAAGGTAAACAAACAGCGGAAAAGCACAAAATAAACAGAAAATTATTTGTTTCCGTAGATTATTGTTTTTTTTATCGATGGTGATCACTGAAAATAGATACTTTAACTAATGAAATATTATTTTTCTTGGATCACTCGTCAATAAAAATTATTAATCCACCAAAAACAAACAAAAATCCTCCATGCACATTTCGAGCCTTTATTCCAAAACATCTCACATGGGAAACAAAATTGTTATTTAGGAAAAAACAGGTAGATCATAGACAATGCTATCTAATAAAAGTATTTAATGAATACATACAGGTAATTACCACCAAACTGAAACTGCAAATCTAAAGTAAGGGCTAAACAGTCCTCTAATTAGAGTCAATAGCATTGTTTGGAAATTGATAGTCAGTGAAATGTATTTTCATCGTATGTACTTCATGAATCATTTACTTTTTAAAAACCATAAACGAAAAATATTCCCTTCTGTTGACATGACTTTTTGATAAAATTTATTAGAAATGAAAAGATTTCAAGCCCTATATACGTTGCTGTTTGGTACACATGTATGCCCGGTACATGTAGGCACATGAATCATAGTAAATCAGCAACTGGTAACACTATAAAAATGATGCAAGACTTGTTATTGCCCAATACTGCAACTGGTGGATTGGGTATTTTCCGCTCATGATAAAAGCTACACATACCAATTCACGGCCCTGTAAAACAAGTTAAACAAGTAACAGTCATTGGATAAGCAAAAGCACAAGCATTCACTATAGATTGCTAAATCTACATTGAAACAGTCTCATGACACTCTCATGCATGAGAAAATCGAGTAACATGATCATAATATAATAATGAAATTTATCACATGCTATACCTTGTTTTCAATGTTATACAGACATTAGGTATTTTTTTATATTACACATGTGTAATACAACATTTTTAAGCGTTTTCATTGACTACAGAATCAATAACTAACCAATCGCATGGCTTTATTTTGGTGAAATGACGTTGTCAACATGAAATGACGTCACGATAGTAAACAACTTTTAGATCCCTCAGCATTTGTTTGGTCAATTAAGATGTATTTTATTTAGTTTGTAAGCATGTGATAAAAAAGATCTGACACTCGTTGTCATATCATACCATATTTTATTAAACTCGTCCAGGAAATTTGTTAGTAAGCTCGCCAAAGGCGATATGACAACTCATGTCAGATCCTATATGTATTATATAAGATATACAGTCAGGTCATCACTTATGGAACCCTTTCAAAACTAATTTCTGTTCTGTTAACATTCTTTTTCGCAAAGAATTGCGCAATCTGCAACCTGACTGTATAAGATGATCCGCAAATATAATAATGAGTTTGGACCTATTTTATTTCCGCCTGATTTTGATGATTACAGCTCCACTTAAAAATTGGAAAGCCTGCACCAGTGGGTTTTTAATATCTGACAAGTATCTGACAAGTATTGTTAACAAAAGACCACTAAAGGCAAAAGCAAGCTCCATCATCTACAAGCAGATCAATGGAATTAAGTTGTTAATCTGTAAATAAAGAAGTCTTTGAAGACACTAAACAAAAGAAGCTTTTATTAAACTTTTTTGCTAATCTAATTCCATAAAAAAACAGTGAAGGCGACTTTTTAATAGATAATACTTATGATGATACTAATTGCCGATTTGACCTTTTTATATTTTGTAAAGATATATTATGTGAAATAAAAAATACAGGTAAATTGTACTCGAAAGATTAGTATTTCTGGAGGGGGCAATGATGCTTTTAACACTTAACGTTTCAAGCCACAGCATTATTTGCAAAATAGACACCTCCAATATGGGTATATGTACCAGTTATGATGGTGAAAATAGGCATCAGATTATTCATAGTTATTTACAATTATAAGTCCTGTAGGCTGGATATTTTTTAATTAACCTCCATCACTCATTTTTAATTGTAATACTATGTTCTTATGATATAACGTAAAGATACTAGTTCTCTGCACGAAGTTTAATATAGCATCCGACGAGACTATCAAATATAAGAGAAAGCGATCTACCACCAGAGAACAACACTATAAAAATAAGACCCTCACTCCAGCTTACATTCAAGTGCTGGTGATGATGATGACGTTGTGAAGTAAGGACCTGAAAATGTCCTCAAATAATCATACCTGCATATTTGTTTGTTACTTAAAACTGGTTGGAAGATGACGCAAGGAATTTATGTAAAGTAACAATAAGAAACTAATTGGAAGACTTCAAAATGGCAAAATTTATAATCTTGTAAACATCAAATTCATTTTTTGTCTGTATGCTATTTATTATGGTTATGTAACGTTACAACAATTACATGTTCTACATTTAGTTCATGTTAACTGTCTGTTATAAGGTATGATATGAACTTTCATTATTCAATAATTCCGTTCAATGAAAATAATTATACACCACTTTTACAGTAGGTTAACTGTTAATAATTTAAATAATTAGTGCAACCACATGGCAATTATATTATCTAAGTGAGTTAGGCACAAGCGATGACAATTTAATAGTTCAATAATATTCAATAATTTTCACTAATGTTAATTTGTCATTTCTGTTACTAATAAGCTGTTCTTTGTAACTTTGTTATAGTTTTATTTAGTACCCATGGTTACATCATGTGTCTTGTCAAATTTAAAAGAGCTTGTTTACGATCTATAAACATTGGTCATGAGGGGCAAGACAGTTGCGACTTGTAATATACCTTTGTTAAACAACCTTAATATTTATAGCTATATAATAATATAGTTGCTGTACAACCAGATTTGTATTCTTATTGCTGGATGCTTGGGAGGAAAGCTATCATGTACCAATTTACACTACTATAGAAAGTACTGTAGAACCACTGTGGATATTGCAGTGATAGCCTATTCCTTTGTTAAGAATCCTTTAACCCTTTGCATGCTGGGAAATTTGTCGTCTGCTAAAATGTTGTCTGCTAAATTTCTAAAATTAGCATTTTCTTTGATTTTTTTTCAATAATTACTATCAGAATAGCAAACAGTTTGGATCCTGATGAGATGCCACGTTCTGTGGCGTCTCATCTGGATCCAAACTGTTTGCAAAGGCCTTCAAAATCTGGTTCCAGCACTCAAAGGGTTAAAATGTTCCAAAATCTATAAGATGGCCTGGATCATTTTCGAAATTCCATCATTTGCTCAATTTGTGTTTCTAAACATCCCAGAAACTTTGACATAATATATTGTTGAGGAACATAATCAGTATACGATTGCTTTTATTTGATTGTATATTTATTTCTTATAATTTCAAAGCTGAGGAATAATGTTATCTTTTTTGTTGCTTTTTTGTCAAAGGGGTAATAACCTGACGATCCAGATGGCGACGTCCGTGCCAAAACTGTTTTTTTTCTCGCCATTTTATACCCTTTATTACTTTTGTTTAATATATATTTAAATGCCGATTACTTACCTGCCATATCAGTAAGAAAGTGAAAAGCGTTTATTTCATATGAATATTCGCTTAATATCAGGACTTTAATCGCTACGAATTTCTTTTAGTGGGAGCTGTAATTTTGTGATCCCGCTTAGAAATTTCGAAGCCAGTAAAGTCGAGATATAGAGCGAAAATTAATACAAAATAAACGCTTATCACTTTCTTGCTGATATGGCTGGAAAGTGAGCGGCTTTTAAAAGTTAATAAAACTAATAAAGGGTTTAAAACGGCGAAAAATACCTGTCTTGGCATGGTCGTCGCCATCTTCATCGTCATGAAATTACTCCCTCTGTTTATTAAATTTTGCAATGTCAACTTTACCATATTTATAATATATAACCTGTTCCTAAAAATAATGTAATGTAAGCCTATTCCCATGAAAGATCTAATTAAAATTTAATTAATTAAGCATGCAGAATGGAAATGAATTTGGTTAGAAAATATCATCAAGACATACACAATGTAGAGACTGTTATATACAGTACAAGGAAGCATTGTACTGGAATACATTTGTGCATGCAGTCTTGGATATATTTTGAGTTAAGAATACAAGTCACACTCACACATATGATGAGTCTTAGTAAATATTGTGCATTTGTGCATGTCTCGGAAAGATTTTGAGTTATAAACACCAGCCACACAAATGATGAGTCTTAGTAAATATCAGGGTGACACATATGGTGTTCCTTACTTGGTCCTCACTCACAACTTCAGTTTTACTACGTTCAATAATTGGCGGAAGAATGCCTTTGTGAATACTGTCAATTGAATTTCTCTGCGCTTTTAACATCTAAAAATTAAATTTTAGCACATTTTAACGTGTAAAGAAAACTAAACCAGAATATTTTCTATCAAAAACAAAAGGTTTCTATAAAACCAAATTGACACTCTTTAAATAAAATAGAACATGTTAAAATTCCTGAAAAAACAGGCAACCTATGAAAATTAGAAACAACAATAAGTTAAATGAAAATAACAAATTCAATTTACTTTTTGAATAATAATGACTATTCAAATATTTGTAAACAGACATTTTTAATGGAACTATTTGTTATCATCATTTCAAATTGGAAATAATATAAAAAATATTGTTTTACTTTGACTTGAAATGTTAAAGTTAAGATGTTATTATAATGCTGAAATACATGTTATAGCGTCTGTGGGTATTTTACTTATAAGACATAAAAGATCATGTAGATGCTATTAATAAAATGCAAAAGTTTTTCGACAAATGTATCTCTTGTTATCGGCTACCAGTAATTTTGATTAATGAATACACTGGAATCAAGATTTCCATATTTAATGATAAAAGCCGCAACCATAAGTTACCCTTCAAGCAACTAAAACTTTCTTCGTGTCAAGAAATCAGACAATATCCAAAATAAAACGATATTCATAAATACCCAAAACATCATTGTTTATTTATCAGATAGTGTTTGTTCAGCATTCAACAATAAAGTGTTTCTGTACAAAAATATGCTTTAATTATTCAGGATGACCACTGAAATTCGAAGTCAAATTCCATGATATTTCCTGCCTGTAATTAGATTTTTACCAATATTTATTTATTTTCATGATAGATTTATTCTAATTCTATTATCCAAAGATTGCGACTGCAAAATATCTGACGCGCGATATAAATCCAGACACATCTGACTTAATTGTGTAGCAGTAAATGTGCAGTTATGTTAAACCTGTCTGGATTTAAATTGTGCGCCTGATATATCCGGGTCGCGATCTTTGGAACCCACCAACTGCAATAATATTGGAGTAACAATGTTTTACTATATTTTCAAGAATCAGTGGCCAGTCTGTACAATGGAGCCTTACAAAATGGGCACTTACCTGGTTCATAAGAAGCACTCGAGTTTTGAGTCGAGAGCCAGAACTGTGAGCTACGGCCGAGACGGACCGAAAAAATGGCGCAAACTGCTTCTCACTGTCTGGTTTGCCCTCCCATTCCTTGCAGATATCCTGGAAAACAGAGGCTTATTGAAGAAACTCTGATTAATTGTTGTTTATCAGTCACTAAACATCGATTTGGAGTTAAGATATAGAACAAATACACTATTCTTGCGCTAAACCGTGATTTATTTTAATATAATTTTCTTTTTTACTATGCTGCCCTCCAATCGCCACATTTCTACTTCTGTTGACTTGTATGTAATGTGACAAACAATTGCTTATTCTGTTCAACATTAAATTGTTATATAATCAGCTCATAAACCATAAGCCATCCATGATTCTGCTTCATTGCCAATACAGTGAAACCTGTCCCAACCGTACCCTCTGAAAACCGAATCTTTGTCTAAAACCAATGGATTTGTCAGTCCTAATTGTTCCGTCTTATTTCATACATCCAAAACCATAACCTGAATGATATCTAAACCATATAGTGATACCAAACAATTTAATCGCACAAAATTTGATCCCATTCAAGGCTAAATAACCTGAATCAACCGGTATAAAACCGCATATCTGATCCCATGTCACTGCACAATATTGCATAGGTATGATCCCGATTATTTGTCACGTAGGAAGGACATAATCATCGTAGTGAAAATGGGACGTCTATGCAATTTGCAATTAAATAGTTGATGAATACAACAATAAGCAATCATTAAACAATTAGGTGATGTTTTGTCCTGAAATAAACATACCTATTTATGTTAAAATCGATGTTAAGGGTAAAAATTTAAATATTTCACACTTATGATAAAATAATAATTTAAAAACAAGAGATGTGTTTGTCAGAAACACAATGCCCCCTAATGCGCCGCTTGATTTTATTTTTATTTTATTTTTTTACCTTTGACCTTGAAGGATGACCTTGACCTTGACCTTTCACCACTCAAAATGTGTGGCTCCATGAGATACACATGCATGCCAAATATGAAGTTGCTATCTTCAATATTGCAAAAGTTATGACAAAACTTTAAGATTTCTTAAAGTTTTGGACAGACAGACAGACAGAATGACAGACAGACAGGCCAAATACAATATACCCCTTTTTTTTAAAAGGGGGCATAAAAATGCCAGTTGGCAGAAAATCAGAATGTTAGGTGTTACTTCGCAACTACTAAATATTCCTGGTTGGTTGCTGTTTTGTTTCAATTTGGTGTTCTTTGGATAAATCCAAGTGTTAATAATTCTCTTGTTGTTTTATATTCAACAAATATTTTTGTACACTCAACAAATAAATATAAAAATAATTAAACAATAACACAATTATTGTACAAATAAACATGACATTGTCTTATTTTACTCTTCATTCATAATAAGGGATGGGATTCGAATACTAAAATGATATTCGAATATTCGTTTGCCCTTATTCGAATATATTCGAATATTCGATTTTAGACATAAGATGAAAATGTCCGAACTTACGCCCGTCCGGAGTAAAGTACTGTTCCTCATTGCCGCACATACCACTTTTAATCGTTTTGTATATGCATCTTTGTAAAAGGAGATGGTGTTATTATTTTTGAGATCGATACATGATTATGTTTCTCTTTATATTCGCTTAATACATTTTATTTTCATAACATTCATTTATTTCACATGTTGCTGGTAAACATATTACCGTAATTCTGATTTATTTCAATATCATTTTGGGTTACTTCCCTTAGATAATATTTGTTCTTTTGTTTTCGCATTTTTTTAGTACGGATTCAGAACCACGACGATGTCAAAACTTTGATAGAACTGTGCTAATATATCAATTATTTTCCTCATTTGTACTTTAAAATAATTAGAAACAAAAACCTTAGTGCACAAGTTTTGTTTTATTTACACAAAGAAAACGTAGCAACAACATACTGGTACAACATTCAGACAACATGCGTATATGAACTTGTATTCAAGTTTCATTATTATTATGTACATGCAGTGTGCACACACAAAAACAGTGTATCGCTATAAAACGCGTAAAATAATTACAAACACGAGAGGGAGGCATTATGAATTTCTTTAACTGAATAGTTGTTAGAATATAAATTGTAGACGTATCTTGAAAATATGGCGAGTTTGAATGAACGCTCTCGACCGTATATTAATTTATTATTATTACAAAACAAATGAAATTGGTTAATATTTGAGCAACTACATTCTGAGTAGATGTATGTATATAAGACTAAAATTGATTGGTCATTTGAATGTAACGATAGTCGGGCTGCCTTAATTGCTAGACGCCGAACTGTGAATAATACGTCAATTTTCTTCGACTATAGATTAAACGCGGTGTATTAACACCCGTGCAAACTGCCAGATAAAATCAATAAAGACAATACCCCTCTCATGATACCCTCCGGTATGCCAATTATCTTATCGTTAATTGATGGCAGCTGTTATGCAAACAAAGATGGATGCACTCAAAAAGTCTGCACTGAACAAACAAATATACATTTCTTTTTTAAATTTATTTGCATAAAAAAATAAAAATTGAATATTCGAATATGAATTTTGGATTTGAATATTCGGCCAATTTTCGCATATTCGAATATTCGGTCCCATCCCTATTCATAATATATATTTACAGAAAACAAAATTTTCTTAAAACCTTTATGAACCAAACACCTCTAAATACCAAAGGATCCTCTTGACTTAACTTGAATTGGCAATGGAATTACCGGTACACAAAATCCACATGATAAGAACGTATAGGGTTGAGCAAGATATCTTAAATTTGTATTTTCCAATTAGTTGTATATGACTGACACCATATATTGTACCTATCATGGTAACTTTACACTGCAGATATAACTGCCTGTCAGAGACCAAACCAGTGCCCATATTCACCAACACATTCTTAGACTTAAATTACCCTTTGCATGCTGGGAAATTTGTCTTCTGCTGAAATGTCGTCTGCTGAATTTCTAAAATTAGCATTTTCTTCGATTTTTTTCAAAGAATACTATCAGAAAAGCAAACAGTTTGGATCCTGATGAGACGTCTCATCTGGGTCCAAACTGTTTGCAAAAACCTTCAAAATCCGGTTCCAGCACTTAAAGGGTTAAAATAAGAATTATAAAAAGACTTTTATAAGAACCAAAAAAATACGTTGAGCTTTTGAATATACACAGGCTTCCACTGGTGATTATGTCATTAACAAACTGTTCTATATTAAGCATGATGAACATAGAGGTGTTTAATGCCAAGTCAAACACAAAATAAAAACAGTTCTTGAATCTACAAATCAAAAGAATATTCTTTCTTTTATACCTAATGATAAAATATGACATTTCTGCAGTGAAATAACAGCAGTGAAAAGAACAAAATTGTTCTTTTCACCGGTGAAAAGAACAAATTTTCGGAATTCCTTTTTCTATTTTTAGATTATCATATCAAGATGTACTTCCCTTGTTTATATCATTGTTTATATTTTTTCTATGATCACAAGTGAAATAAAATCGATTATCCACCGAATCCAACACATTTTCTTTTAATGTTATGCTTTTTTTTACCGTTTATTTACATTGTAAAAGAGTTTGACTGAAGAATTTCCCTGGAATAATGACGTCATTTCGTCAACAAAGTGACGTCATTTCAATGTATTGAGGCACGCCACGGGAGAGAGGGTCACTTTTCAGCAAAAGGGAAATTATAATTAATTATTTTCTTGAAAAAGGGGCATAAAAGAAACAGAAAATTTGTTCATGTCAGTGTAAGATCGTTTGTTATTTCACTCGTGTTCATAGAAAAATAATATTTTCACTCTTGGCTGCGCCACTCGTGAAAATATATTTTCTATGATCACTCGTGAAATAACAAACGATCTTACACTGACATGAACAAATATCCTCTATTTGTTCTTTGACTTAAGTCTAAAAATTGGTTGGTGAATACGTGCCTGGAACCGATACAAATGACATCAGCAGAGCCTACCTCAGTGTTTTTTGTTCTCAACATTTGGGGAATATCGCTGTGTTTGGACTAAAATTGTGAAATTAGTGTTGTACAAATGTGCTAACAAATGCTTCAACATTGAGAATAAAAGTGTTTTCAACATGATATTTTTACTCAAGTTCAACCCTAGAGCTGGATGGGGGTTGTACTAAATATTGAGATCTAAAAAAAAAAAAATTGGAAACCTTCAATTGGGAATTTTCAGAGCCCATTTGGGAAAATATATATATTTTTTCCCATTGGAAATGGGGCAGAATTTGAACAAAAAAACACTGTACCTGCATGCGCCGTTCTTTGGCCGCGAGCCTCTCATACTTCCTCTGCAGCAGGAGGACCTCCGTCTTGAGATGGGATTGGTCGGAGGCAGTCTCCAAGGCAAATTGAGTGCTACGACGCGTGACCCCCGCGTGGGCAGGACCCTGCCCTAGCTCCATCTGGCGTAACTCCTGCAAGGAGTTGTTATTGAGGTTTAGTAGTTTGAAACACTTTTTAGTTTGATTGCATTGATAGTTTTATGCTTATCCCTTTACCACTCAGATACGCATTTTGACGCTTTTGTAGTCCCTTAGAAAATCCTATCAAATTTAAGACCTTTCTTGCTAGATTCAAGTTTTAATGGCTTCATTTCCAACCCTTAGATACTGATGAGCAGCAAACAGCATAAAACCTGAACAGGCTGCGAGTTACTCGCAGGCTGTTCTGGTTTTATGATGTTTGCATATAGCTATTTTCATTATGCTTTTGAGTGGAAAAGGGTTAAGTAGTTTAAACTTATACATTTTAGCTTGATTGCATGGATAGCTTTATGCTTATAGGGTTATTTTGGAGTCGATTTCCTGAAAATAATCAGTGTTTAGGAGTCTTTCCTGATTACAGATTGAACCTGTGACCTCCTAGTTGCAAGGTGGTCACCCTCTCCTCAATAATGTTGCAATATGTAATTGAGGGTTTAGAAGGAAACTCTTGTATAACTGCAGAAAAATATATAAAAAGTATCAAACTCTTCAAAACATTTTCTTTTCTTTTTCACATAAGTGCTAACAGGAATAAGCAACATAATTCCTAGTGAACCTTAACCCTTTGCATGCTGGGATATTTGTTGTCTGCTAAAATGTTGTCTGCTAAATTTATAAATTTAGCATTTTCTTCATTTTTTTTTAAAGAATACTATCAGAATAGCAAACAGTTTGGATCCTGATGAGACGCCACGTTCTGTGGCGTCTCATCTGGATCCAAACTGTTTGCAAAGGTCTTCAAAACTCAGTTCCTGCACTTTTTAAGATTTTTAAATTTTTAAATCCCCAAAAAAATCTGAAGTAAATTTTCCTGACTTTATAATCGCCTAAATACAGTATAAATATCAGGGTGATGATGTATTGTAGTAAAGGTAAACTATTAAAGATAAACAAGCTCAAAACAAATCTTCTTAAAATTATCAAACAATAAAACACCAGCTTACTCGAGTTGTGTACTTCAAAAGCTTCGGATCTGGAACCGTATCTTCTTGCGTGCCATACACCATGAACGTGATACACCCACCCTCGAAAAACTCCAAATGTTCATTCGTGATTTTGTTGAAAGAAAACATCTTCGAATGCTTGAACTCAGGTTTTAGGGTATTTTTCATCAGTTTTGTTTCGGTTAGTTCTTTGTCTTTGTACACTCTGTATTTCACTTGTACTCCTTTTAGATATCGGGACTTGATGATTTCACCGTATTTGACTGTCACCTGTTGAGGAACAAACAATAAAGGTTTACATAATAATTATAATGATAGTAATTATATTGATTGAAAACTAGTTACAATGTAACTTGACACTAGAACTTAGAAAATCAACCAATCCCTTGACATGACATAACTCAAGTTCCATAACAGCATATATATATAGAGAATATTTGTTGGATTCAGTGGAAAATAATAATAATTTATTTTACAAGTGATCATAGAAAATGTTATATTCACAAGTGGAGCAGCCACGAGGGAAAATATATTGTTTCTATGATCACTAGTGAATTAAAATCGATATTCCACCTAATCCAACAAATTTTCTTTTTATTTTATGCTTTTTTCTCCCTTATATTTACATTGTAAAGAGTTTAAATGGAGAATTTAGTTGGAATAATGACGTCAATTCGTCAAAGAAATGACGTTATTTCACGGAAAATCTTTTATTATATGCTTTTCTGTGGTTTATAGAGAAATATCAGTGAAATAAAACTGATATTTCACTGTTATTTTTCACTGTTTGAAACAGTGAAATATCAGTTTTATTTCACTGATATTTCTCTATAAACCACAGGAAAGCATATAATAAAAGATGGACAATCCTACATTTACCATATACTATAACTTCCCCAAAGGTCCCTAATTGTTCATCATAACAAAATCAAGTTATTGCCTGCACAAGCTAAATAGAACACCAGTACTGCTTCTGCCACATGTGCTGCCCCAAGAGTAAAACAGACATGGCGTCTTTTCACGAAGCACAAGTTTATACCATACATAAGCCTCGCTCTAGTAAAATGCTGCTTAAAGGGACTGTAAACCACCAATGACGAAAAAAGAAAAGTTCTAAAATACCGTATTGTTTTACAGTTATTATTTTATATTGATTAAAATATCACGACTGGTATATTACATTACGTGAAAAAAGTTCATATTTTCAGTATATTCGGTAAAAAAATGTTGCGATGTGAAATCGAAAGTACTTCGCGAAAATAGGTGACATAACGATATACACACTATAAATAACGCAAGTAGATTGATCATTTTATATATAAAATATATACAATTCACTACACATGCACAATTTGCATTCCTGTGTTTACCACGTGAAGATGATGATCAATCTACTTGCGTTATTTATAGTTAACTGGTAGTTAGTTACCTGGTATGCATACCCAGTAAAAATAAATAAATACAAAAATAAATTAAAAATAAAAAACAACTTTTTTCAAGTAATGTTATATACCAGTCGTGATATTTTAATCAATTTAAACTAACAATTGTAAAAAAATACGGTATTTGAGAACTTTTCTTTTTCGTCATTCGTGGTTTACAGTCCCTTAAATGCATGTGTGTTAAGTGTCGTCCCAGATTAGCCAGTGAGGCACAGGCTTATCAGGGACGACACCTTCTGCCTAAACACAATTGTGTTTAAAAGAGACTACCTTTAAACAAACAAAAAATCATAAAAGCGGAAAGTGTTGTCCCTGATTTGCCTGTGCTGACTGCACAGGCTAATCTGGGACGACACTTTATTTCCCAGAGCAAGGCTCATGTTCTAATTGAAAGTGTGGTCCACTGCCACTTGTGCATCACAACAATTATAATCATGATATATTAGAACTCCAGTGCATCCATTTATATTTGGTTTACCTTAAAATGGTAGGGTTTTCCTATCAGCTCCTTAGGGTTGTCCACAAAGGCTTCCTCTTCCAAGGGCTTGCCGTCCTTCTGGCACGGGGTTACGTGTATCACAATGAAGCCCTCTTCCTGACCCTTGTAGTCCGTGATCATGATCTTGTCCTCGAAGTCGAGCGCGTACGAGAGCGACTGCAGGAACACATTGGCTGAGCCAATCAGAACGTCCTCTGTCGGCTCCCAGAACGGGTCCTCCTCTTTCGGGATCTTCGATATGTCGTCTCCGTCAAGGAATTTCTGGTACAAATCCTGGAGACAGACAGATGCACAATGTGAAGATTGTATTGAAATAAAATTTAGTTTATACCTATTTATTTAAGCTTGATTGCATCAAAAGCCTCAGGCTTAATGAAACGCTCTATAGTCTGTTTCCCGGGCCTAGAACCAGTACTTGGTGTCTGTGGGGAGATCTAAAGAATGCTCTCACAGTGGAGATCGAACCCGTGATCTCCCGGTCGCTAGGGGGACACCATATCCATTACCCCACGGCGACCTCTAAAGGTCGCAGAACTCTTAAGAGTAGTATAATATTGAAAACATTCATCCACATGCTGTAGATAAGCGTCCACATGCTATAGATAAGCGTACAAATTTTGATACAAAAGAATTATCATCTCTAAAGAACCTTTTTATACAGGTCCTGTGATCAAATACAAACATGAGTGAATATTTGCATTGACATTCTTGGTTATATTGTACATAGGAACACACTGACAGAGGGTCTAATTGCTGTCAAAAGCATTTGAAAACTCAGAAATAACAGAAAATAAAAAATATTTATTTATTTCCTGCTCAGAAGAAAAGTGAAAATGAGTAACATGCAGGCTGTTCAAGTTTTATGCTGTTTGCTGCTCTTTGGTACCTTATGATTAGAAATAAAGCCTTTAGTCTTGAATCTTAAATCTATAAAGAAAGGTCTTTAATATAATTTGATTTAATAATGGACTACAAACCGGTCAAGAAGCGTATACGAGCTGTTAAGGGTTAACAATAAGATATTATGTTCTGAAAATTATGCATCATAAAAAAAGCAGCACCAATAAATATATTATGTTTAAAGTAAAATGTCCTTCAACAAGAGGCGTACCCACCTGTATCAGGTAGCGCCGGTTCATGAACTTGCCTCTCTCCCACAGCCAGGTGTTTCCATTCAGTAAGTTCTTCATTTTTACGGTCACTCTGAAAATCAGTGAGTTATTTAACATTGTAAAAAAATCAACATTCATGAGAGTTGCTTATTTTGTCATTTGTCTTAGAGATGTTCAGATACAATTGAAGAATTATAAGGAAGTAAGGTATATTCCTCATATTTACAGTCATCATTTGACTTTAAATGCCAACAGCTTTTAAATTAAAAGGAAAATCCAGAAATATAATGTGTAGTATCAACTAATTAACTTATTATTTTATGACTTGCAATTCAGATACTTTATATATCATTATTAAGTACATACTTTTCGGTTAAAAAGTACAAATTGTAATTGTAACTACCCATGTTGCATAATTACCATATACTATAGAAATAGAACCATTTTCCCATCAAAAATCATTTCAACACACCCAAAAGTTAAGCACAGCAAACCAGGTAAGGCTTGTTTTTTTGCATTTTGCCACACATGAATGTTTAAAACCACACACAAAATACAAAAACTGCTGGACAGATAGCATCTAGCATTACACCCTAGAGCCAAGATGATGTATAACCTAAAAAATAAAACCTCCAAAATGCAATCTGAAGACTAGCCGAAAAGCTTTAGCAATGAAGCAAAGTCCATACCATGAAGAAATAAATGCATGTAAAATTAATAATTTAAAATCAGTATACTTTTAGTTTTGTTGACCTTTTCTTCTGATTACTATTGCAATTGTTTTGTAAAATATTCTTTTTTTTCTTAATTTTTATTTTCTCTACTTAATCAGAGATAGGTTAAAGCATTAAATTGTATTTCATGATTAAATACGTTACATGGACAGTTATTTAATGAATCATGCATTGTCAGTCATGCGATCTACCAACTGTGCAAGCTAAGTGGCTTGAAAGTCATAGAGGCATCATTTACAATATTTAATAGTCATAGAGCCTCTATGTCTATAGAACCTCTATGACTATTAAATATTGTAAATGATGCCTCTATGATTTACAATATTTAATAGTCATAGAGGCATCATTTACAATATTTAATTTTAGTTGTAATGTGACAATTTCACAAACAAAATCTCTGTATCACACACGTGGAATTTGCAGTGACACGTGATGGTTGCACAAACAATACACCATGTTAGGAGATGGCAGTAGACAATTATATTATTATACATGCGATACTGTCCTTACATAAAAGCGAAGGGATGCAATCAAACAATGGCTAATGATGTCACATATAATTTTGTAATTTTTTATCTTTCTTGCTGTTTGATTTTTGCAATGATAACTACCGAGCCGCTATACAAAAAGATGTATAAACAAAGCATAATTAAAAATCACTTATTTCAAGGGAAAAATGCTTTGGTGGCGCTGCACATTGCATAAAATAGTGTATACTGCGCTAGTACATGCAATAATATCAGGGCTTTTGTACAGAAATTGATACATAGAATATTGCATACAGTTACTGTATAATATCATGAATACAAAATAAAACAAGAGCACCGCCTAGCGGGTGCAGACCGCTCATCTATACATGCATACCAAATATGAAGGTTATATCTCAAGGGACATAGAAGTTATGAGCATTTTAACTTAACCGGACGCCGACGCCAACGCAGACGCCGACGCCGACGCCAAGGTGATGACAATAGCTCATATTTTTTTTTCAAAAAAGATGAGCTAATAATGTCAAGGTGTTTTTCTTGTATAAAAGCCCTGTTTTTCAGTACAAAACCATGTCCTTCAAGACACTGATTTTACTTACTGTAATCTGTAAAAAAGACAAAGATTAAATATTAAAATTTGGCAATATAACATCACCAGACGATGAGAAATCTCTCGTTCAATTTTTGTAAGGTATACATCAAATGATAAAGCATCCTATGTGAATTGATAAGTTATTTAAATGATCTTGCATAACAAAATGCACATATTTAATACATAGATATTTTTGAAGTAATGGTTCCTTTATTTATTGAGCAAACCAAGCACCAAAAATATGTATATTGGATTTTACATATTCTTTAAGACACTCTAATCCTTTGTCAAACATGTCTGACTGCCTTTCAGGTTTCGAACCGTCTGCTACATTTATATGATGCTAGTACATCATTATAGCAAACAAGAATAATTGTTTGTTTATAACCTTTCATAGATATTGATTTTTATTGCATAGGGTTGCTATCATGATCTCGTAAAAATGTCACAGTGAACTTTCAATTCTATGAAAGATATTACACTTGAAAAAGTAACACACAATACTGAATTGCTGGTGGCCATGTCGTTTCTAGCTCACCCAATCTCAATGTCATCATGGCAAGCTTTTGTGATTGCCCTTTGTTCATTGTTTTTCATCCATACTATTTTTCATGTAAATTGTTTGATGGATGACAATAATACAAAATGATATACAATCACTAATACATGTAATTAACAACAGCCCATCCCAAAACCTTGAGCAATGTGTGCTTTGTTGCAGTAATTAACCCTTTGCATGCTGGGAAATTTGTTGTCTGCTAAAATGTTGTCTGCTGAATTTTTTTAATTAGCATTTTCTTCGATTTTTTTTCAAAGAATACTATCAGAATAGCAAACAGTTTGGATCCTGATGAGACGCCACGTTCTGTGGCGTCTCATCTGGATCCAAACTGTTTGCAAAGACCTTCAAAATCCGGTTCCAGCGCTCAAAGGGTTAAAAAACTGATTATATATGATAAACACTAATGCGATGGATGCAGCTATTTTTTCTGTACGTCAGTGATGTTTTCAATGTCGGTGATGAAAAAGCCAAAGCACAAAAGTCCGTTTGAATAGCAAAAAGCTATTAAGCTTAATCACTCACTGCACGCTTTGGTATTATGACATAATGAACATAGTAGTCTTTATTAAAGAACGTTACTTAAAAACTTAAACTTTATAGAAAATACACAAAAATAGTACTAAATTAAAATATTCTTTTTATGTTAAAATCACAAGCTAAGGACAGAGATTGGAGATTTATTTTTGATCATTCAAATTTAGTTTTATTGTTGTAAATCTGATATGCTTAATTCCACAATTCATAATTTCTCTGTAAAGATATATAAAACACAATAGGACCGAAAATCCCTGAAACCTACATGATGTCATCGCACAATAGTCAGACAACTGCAGGATTAAGTTAAGTTAAATTTACTCTACAAATTAATATTCTAAAAACTTGAGATACACCCAGAAATTGATTTTTTTTGTTTTTTGATCAACACCTTTTTTTTATATTCCATAATGTTCTCAATGTCGCAAATAACTTTTACAAAATGAAACATATCACAAGATTTTAAGTTGTTCTTTCCTAGGCATAAACTATTTATAAACTTATCTCATTTTCTCCCATAACAACATCACACTTACGAGGTGCTCGATGAAGTGCCATACGCGGCTTCCTGAGCGGCGGCAGATATGAGCACGACCTCAAAGGATTTCTGTTTGTTCAGTTCCTCTGAGACTGCGTTGACCTCTGACACCATTGGCAGAATTTCAAGCACCTGCTCTTGAGCTATCTGCTGATCTGGTTATGAAAACTAATGATTTTGAAATACATTGATTTGACTTCTTGACAAGCGAAACATTTCATATTCACAATAGAAGAGGGTCCCTTCCTTCAAACGATAAATACAATAAAAGCGGAAAGTGTCGTCCCTGATTAGCCTGTGCAGACTGCGCAGGCTAATCAGGGACGACACTTAACGCACATGCATTAAACCCCCTTTTCTCAGAGCGCCTCATTTGTAAAACCAGTATTAACGGGATACCTTTAGACATGTTAGCTCCCATGGCAGTTGCGAACCCTTTCACCTGCGCAATCTCCTTCTGGGCAAACTCCCATGTGATCTCTGCGGGCAGATCCTCCATCACCTCAGGCTTCTTAGGGTTCATAAACACGTACAGGTGGTTGGAGCCTGCAAAATGTAAACAGCAACAAATGAGCCTTGCTCTGTGAAAAGGGGGTTTTATGCATGTGCATAAAGTGAAGTCCCAGATTAGCCTGTGAAGTCCGCACAGGCTCATCAGGGACAACACTTTCCGCTTTTATTTTATTTTTTGTTTAAAGGAAGACTGTTCTTGAAAATCCAATTTGGGTGGAAAGTGTCCTCCCTGATAAGCCTGTGCAGATTGCACAGGCTAATCTAGGACAACACTGTACGCATATGCATTAAACCCCTTTTTCACAGAGCGAGGTTCCAATGCTTTTCCCCAGTGCAATTACGTTGTACAATTGGTAGCACAATAAACAGAAGGTTGTATTGCTTGATATCATCTTATTTTTTCAAAAGCTGTAAAGTCCGGATAAAATTGACTGTTATGTGAAACATTCACAAAAATCATTAAAATGCATGTACATCCTTAATAAAGTTGTTACTTCAACATTCTTATGAACATTACTGAAAACAAAAAAACTCAGAATAGCAACGTCTAGGACTCCACTTTCCTTGTGAAACAAGTTGGCTTCATCACTATAGGATATATTTCCACAACTACAAAAAATTAATTCTGACAAAACACTGTTGACAGTATATATATGAGAAGCGCTCTGAGAAAAGGGGGTTTAGTGCATGTGCATAAAGTGTCGTCCCAGATTAGCCAGTGTAGTCTACACAGGCTAATCAGGGACGACACTTTCCGCTTTCATGCTATTTTTTGTTTCAATGAAATCTCCTCTTAGTGAAAAATCTGGTTTAGGCAGAACGTGTCGTCCCTGAATAGCCAGTGCGGACTGCAAAGGCTAATCTGGGACGACACTTTACGCACATGCATTAAACCCCCTTTTCACAGAGTGAGGCTCACATCTTTTTACGAGACATTCCCAACAAACTTAAATGCCTTGCATTCTACATGGTCTAAAACACTGTGAATGATAAGTTATTGTCAGTTCATTTACCACAGAGAGTGTGTGTGTGTGCGTGTGTGTGTGTGCGTAATTCAGAGTTTATTTACAGGTCGTCGCTGAGTCTTCACTACATTATGTGCGGACCTGCTCCTGTGACCTTGCAGGGGAAAACATTTTATTTAGAACCAAAGCAGGTCAAATTTAACCCGACTGCTCGGGTTTTCCCCGAAGAATTTATTTAATAAATATATTTATTTACCAAAGAGCAGCCTGTCCTTGTGCATGAGTTTCTTCTTGGTAGTCAAGGGCACGCCGTTGACCTTGGTCTTGGAGCCACTTCCTGACACTGGCTCTATCTCCACGACGTTGTTCTTGCACATCAACACTGCATGCTCCTTTTGGATGCTGTAATACAATGAAGCAAACATGCATGACTGATTTGCATACATCATGCTTTTTCAAAGATGTGTAAATAAAACATATGAAAGGTCATTACGGCATCATATAGTGTCCACATGGCAACCTAGAGGTCTGGGGCTCAATGCACACTGTTGGATTATTCTTAAGATCCACACAAAAGACACCAAGTACTTGTTCTGTGCAGAGAATAAAATGGAGAGCGCCTCAATAAGCTGCAGGCTTCAACTGTAATTGAGCTAAAATAAATGGGTTTCAACAAAAAGTACAACCAAAGAAAAACAAGAGCACCGCATAGTAGGTGCCAAAACTCGGCTGTGGGTGCAGTTTTGAATAAATTAGAGGTCACAGTGACCTTGACTTTTGACCAAGTGACCCAAAAATGGGTGTGGAGTGTAGAACTCATCAAGTTGCATCAACATATGAAGTTTCAAAGTTGTAGGTGGAAGCACTTTGATTTTAGAGCCAATGTTAAGGTTTTCGGACGATGCGGACGGCGGACGAGCTGGCTATGACAATAACTTGGGTTTTCTTCGAAAACAGCTGAGCTAAAAATTGCCATGAATTCCATAAAATATATTAAACTATTGAAAATTGACATACTTCTTTTATTTGTTCATAAAGGTAACAATCAAACTTAACTAACAATTTATATAACAATATTTATTTTTTTTTTATATAATATTCAAACTTCATTTTCCCAAATTAAAATACAAGCTAGATTCATAATCTATATAATAATAATTGCTACTAGACAGTTTAATAATATCTAGATATGTAAGATGTTCACAATGTAGACCAGTGACTATCTGAAGCCATACAACTTTACTTACAGCTTGGACAGATTATACAAGCACAATATTAAGGGTCGTGTCTACCAAGAAATAGTAAAATAGACTACCTTAGACCACTGAGGCAAATATTCTGTGCACGTGCGGCATCATTTCGGCCAATGGTTGTCTGCCCTTCCTTGACAAGGTGAACTATGACACCAGACAGCATGGGATCCTCGTTAAGGTTGATCAGGTGAATGTCGGTCTTGCGGCGGTCCATTTTGGAACCCTCGTCCAAGGCGTCTGTCTCTTGCTGGGCAGCAGCCAACTGGAATAATAAAAATAAAACTGTAAAAATGAGGCAAAATACATTTTTTTCACAATTAAATTGCACGTGTTCATCTTCAGTTCTCCTAGAAAAGCACGCACAAATCATGCTGACAAGCGCAACCTCATGCATGTTGACAAGCACAATCCAATACAAATTATTACATTGAAATCAAACTATTTCTTATATATGAGCCTCGCTCTGTGATAAGGGGGTTAAATGCATGTGCGTGAAGTGTTGTCCCAGATTAGCCTGTGCAGTCCGCACAGGTTTATCAGGAACGACACTTTCTGCTTTAATGATATTTTTCGTTTAAAGAAAGTCTCTTCTTAGCAAAAATCTAGTTTAAGCGGAAAGTGTCGTCCCTGATTAGCCTGTGCAGACTGCACAGGCTAATTTGGGACGACACTTTACACACATGCATTAAACCCCCTTTTTACAGAGCGAGGCTCATATTGATTGCTTTTTTTTCCCCGCACTATGTTTTACATTTTAATTGCTATATATCTAGAAACGTGTGCGGGACATACAACATCATGATGTTAAAATAGTCCATTTATTTCAAAGTTTGGCATTTCAAACTTCGTGACCAACTAAACACACACACAAAATTTCAGTCTCCTAATGCTATTCCATGCTGAAACCTAACAAACCTTGCATAACGGACTTGTAAGCAACCATGTTACCTTCAGTGTCTGACTCTTCTTTAATCTGTTTGGTAAGGCAGCAATAAACTATATCCTGGAAAAGCAACCTTTTGGAAAAACCCACTAATCTGCTAGTACAAATAAAGCTGACCCATTTATAATCCTTTCAAAATCACACACCGTATCAACCGTTATTATTTAAATTGAGCAATCATTGGTTGATATAATGGACAAGCGTTGTTTGTACCGGGGTGATTAGTGGGTTTTTCTAAACTCTAGAGAATTCCGGGATCAGTCTCTTGGGCTCATAGATTGAAATCCAAGAACACACAACATGCAGTCCAAAACGGTTACCTTCTGGTCCCAAGTCTGTGATGTTTCTGATTCATCTAACAACTGTTGGTTGGCCAGCAACTGGGCTCGAATCTCTTCTTCCATCTGACGACGCATGCGCACGATATCTGCGTGTAAGGAATGGAATATACTGTGGAGTCAATAGTTTTTACGGAAATCTAATTTTTGCTATTGCGCAATTTAATACAACCACCAAAGTCAACCGATTTAACAATAAGTACGTCTCTTAGCAGGGTACACTGCCATCAATATTTTCATGAACAATAATGTGTTATTTGCGAATTGAACATATTCCCTTTTAATTCTTTAACCAAAAATAATCATTCTATTTTATTTTGAAATTGCATAAACATAATATTTTGAATATTGGAAATGCATATCTGATTAATAACTGCTCAAATGAGAGGCAAAACACATTTTTTTCATAATTAAATTGCCCTATTTATCTTCAGTTCTCCTAGAAAAATCATGCTTCCAAGGGTGAGAGTTGTTATTTTAATATAAAAAATTGTAGGGCAGAAAGCATATTAAGATCTTTACTTTTGTGTAAGTTTTATAGCGCATATCATAAGTCAAGTTTGCAAGAAATCACTAATGTTTTTGACTATACTACAAGACCCAGTGCCGGATTAGCATTGTGGAGGCTTATAGGCAGTGAAACTTTTATGGCCCCCGGCCCAGGCCCCTAGTTGGCATAGTGCTTACTCGAACGCCAGTGGATTTCACTCATTTAAATTAGCAATAATAAATGATTGTCACTTGGTTAGGCAATGTCAAGCATTTAAACCGAACATAACATTGATATACAATAATTGGCTTTGTCAAGTCATACGACTAATTAAGTCAGTACAAAAAAATCGTACATCATGGTCTTATGGGGCCCCTCAAAGTCTTGGGGCCCATAGGCAGTTGCCTATTCTGCCTAATGGGTAATTCGGGACTAACAAGACCTACCTTCTGGTGACATGCCGGCCTCTTGCTTGAAAGTCATGCCACCCCCTTCCATGGCCTTACGTAGGCGATCATTCTCCTCCTGCAGGGCAAATGTACATGCCAGAGATTTATTATATGAGTCACACTCTGAGAAAAGGGGGTTAAATGCATGTGTGTAAAGTGTTGTCCCAGATTAGCCTGTGCAGTCTGCACAGGCTAACCAGGGACGACACTTTCCAACTAAACTGGATTTCTGTCAAGAACAGTCAGAAAAATACAATAAAAGCCGAGAGTGTTGTCCAGGCTTATCTGGGACGAAACTTTACGGACATGCAGTAAACCCCCTTTTCCCAGAGCGAGATTCAAATTTTGAAATGAAATATGAAGAATACAATATAAATGCTGGATGAAGATAAGTGTTTTAAAAACATTATTATGTGAAGTAAGAATAAGACATCAAACTTGGAATAAACTGTGCTTTTTCAACCATGTAATACATGCAGTTTAACCTCTTGTATAAATTATTTTTTTAAAGTAAAGTAGACACTTGCTTTTATAAATGATTTTACTTCAAACTGGAAGCTTAGTTGGATTTTTTAATCCTACAAAAATGTAACCAAGTCCATATGTGCATTATTTTACACTATTAAAAAATACAGCCAGAAGGATAAAAAATACCATCACTGTTAATGAAAGTCATTATAAACAGAATATATAAAAAAAATACATTCAGAACATGGAATGAACAGTTTTGTTTAAGAAAAATGTTGATTGCAAGTTTGATGTCTTATTCCAAATTCACAATATACAGTTTTCTTAGCAAAGTTTGTAAGAGGAGCAAACAATCTTTAATCAACATTTGTTTATCTTAATTTTATCTTAACTTTGAAATGAGATGAAAGACAAGATTATTGAAAAATATATTAAATATATAACTATTTGATAATTGTGGCGTGTTCTGAGAAAACTGGGCAAAATGCTTGTGCGTAAAGTGTCATCCCAGATNAATACTTGACATTGTCTTACCAAGTGACAATCATTTATTATTTGCAAGACCGTATTGTTTTGCTGGTGATTTCATTTAAAAAATGTTCATTCGAGGGTTCAGACTGGATAAGAATTCAACACACTGCTCTTTCAACCGGGGTAAATCCCCTGATGAATGCCCCCCCCCCATAAAAGCAGTAAATAAAATGCGTTCTTTGGTTGTTTAATAATTGCATTGCTGAATTAAAATAAAGCTTTCTAGTAGGCACTAGGCTGACTAGGGGCCTGGGGCCCAAACGTTTCACTGCCTATGGGCCTCTACAGCTTAATCTGGCACTCTAAAAACCTTTCAAACACAAAGACAAAATCAATTCACAGAGCCTCAATAACAAATTTAAGACAAAATCATTAGCCGAAAAAAATCCATGTGCTCACCTGTTTCCACCAAGAGCGTTCTGTAACAGTTTGGTTAGGATGGAGTCTCGATATGGCACCATGACTTTCTTCTTGCCCATGGACAGATCAGCCAACGCCTACCAGAGTATAAACCATGTGAGGCATGTTGTGAAAGCCAGAGCTTTGTCACTAACGAGACTGATATCCCTGCACTGTTTTGTCAGCTATGTAAAAGGGCGAATTAGAAATGTGTTGATCACTGGTGATCAAACAAGTGCCCTCAAATCAGTCTGCACTTCATGATGATGCTAAAAGAAGATTTAATTTAACGCTTGAGAAATGTAGGTCACCCAAAAACGTATAACATCTAATGTGTGAAACCAACCACCCTGACAGACAAACCTTCTGACAGTGTGACTTTAATATGCCCCCTATCAAACTTAGTTTGACTGTGCAGTCTGGTAAGGCAGATCTGGAACAACACTTTCACAAGTAATCACAAGTAAGTCTAGATTTCTTCTTTCCATTTTTATATAGCAAATTGTTACAACCTTTTGCATTTAAATGTAAATACAGTATTCTGGCAAAGTAACCTTTCATTCCCTTATGCAAGTGCTTGAAATGAAAATAATGACTATCATTCTTTGCATTATAGTACAGTAGACTGTCTGTAAACCCAACGGTCTGGGGACCGGCCTGATCGTCGGGTTTTCAGAAAGTTCCGGTTTACCAAGAGTAGGCATATTGCTGAAGTATACATTATATGCATTGTGTACAAAATCATATAAGAATAAAACAAACCATATACATTTACATGTACCATGTGATAACTGTACTCATGTTATGTTTATGTTTAAAGTATTCTTCAAAAAATTTGTTTTTATTCGATTAAAAGCAAAAAACATTCCATACTGACTTATTTTGATTAAGATTATTAATAATGAAGATGCGTTTGAAACTACGAAAAGTAAATGAATGAATTTGCAGACAGATGGATGGATATTTAACGGTCATATTTCTCACAGTTATATCTAACAAACAAACAAACAACCATTTAAGCGTTTAAAACATGGCTATAAGATCTTTTAAACTACCCGAGAAGTTCGCAAGAAAGTGATCGTCGCAACGGCATGCATTAATTTTGTAAATAAAATTGTTTATTATAAGCTTAATAAAAAAATCATGTCAATCACTTTTTGGTGTTACCGCACGTCTATAATATACATTCACAGTTTGTTTTACATTATTTAATCGGACTTCGATAGCGCGGTAACGGCTTGACACCTTTATGATATGTCGATAATTGCGCGAGAGGAATGTGTGACACCGCACACGCCGTGCTGACTAGGTATTGTTATTTACATGCCTCGGGCATCTTGAGAATTTGAACCGTCCGGTGTACTCAATGTATTTTAAGTTGAAAATGACAATATTCAAGGAGAATCGGTTTGGTTTCCGGTTTTGAGAGAGTTCGGTTAATTCAACATTTTTTCAACAAAGAAATAGAAGGGGAAAATACGGGACTGGCCCGAGCGTTCGGAATCGAGAGATTTCCGGTATTCAGAGAGTCTGGTATTGGTAGAGTCTACTGTACTTTCTATTCACTAGTTGAAAGGTTATGTCTTATTATTTTCAGAAACATTCATTATATAGTTTTTTTGTTAATTTTTTGCATCCACAAAAAACAACAACAAAATTGATGTCAATTAGTTGATGTTTTATTGACAGTTAATATGATGAAATGCAACAAAAAATACATGTATTAATGCTGGATACAATTGTGTTGGTGTTTGTGCAGGGTGTTACAAAAATTAAAACCCACACAAAGCAGAGTGTTGTCTTCCCCTTCGAAAACCACACAAGGGAGACCTGTTACTTACTGAGATGACATTTCCCAGGGCTGATAGGGACTTGTTGATGTTGGCCCCTTCCTTCAATCTGTCCCCAGTAGCCCCTGTACTGTCAGCTCTTTCTGACCCTTAAACATTGGGGAAAAAGAACATATTTTTATTTAAGCAGAAAAAGGTTGAAGATTCTCACAAGTTTATTCTAATTTACTTTTTTGATTGTAATCTTTGATTGTTTTGTCTTTTCTTCAATGCAATGAAAGTGTGATCAATATTCTACATATATATATCCCAGGTGAAAGTGTGGAATCTACTGTATATATCTCCCAGGAACAATACCTGTGCCTGTATTCACCAAATAATTCTTAGACTTATAAGAATAAAAAATATTCTTTAAATTGGAATATTCAAGAATGGCTTTAATTTTGAGTCAAACTTGTCATTAAACCACCAGTCCTCTATCTTCATCATTATTGATGTAGAACATTTTGTTAATGACATAATCATCAGTGTATTTTCCTTGGTTCAAAGTCTATTCTTTATTCCTAAGTCTGAGAATGGGTTGGTAAATACGGGCCCAGGTATGTGAACATAAATAATTAAACAGTTTATTTCAACGCTCTAGTGTTGTATTCTTCATCATTATTTATAATGATAAAGTTATTTTTAAAGTAACTTAAACTGGCTACTGATTATTAGCTGTGAGGTCCTTGGACAGAACACATATAACATTTTGCATTTACAAGGAATTTCAGGCTCACTTTTAGCTTTCTGAATGGTGAGAAATAGCTCTCAAAGAAATAGTGTGCAAAATTTATGTCAGTCATTCAATGTAAAAATAATTATAGTCATTTTGCATTTTTAATTACTACTTAGGTTCTTTTGAACTTGAATGAACTCTCTGGTAAAGATTAACCAGTCAATACCTACAAGGGTATTAATGATTCATAGACTGAACATGCCATTAATCTGGATTATACCTTAAAGACCTTTTCTTTATTGCGAAATTCTCAAATGTTCTTCCTGTTTTCACATATAAAACACCCTACGCAAATCAAACAAAAACTATCAACTTGTAAATGTATTATGCAGCAATGAAATTTATCACAGTCCGTTGTCAAATTTTCAAACACAAATAAATTGGTCTTCAAACTCTATCCCAAGTTGATCAGAGGCCATGTTCATATTGATACATATTAGGATATTTGACAATTCATGATTGTGTATTGCAATACTGGAGTCCCCCTGTGAATACCCCCAACCAAAAACAGAGTGTGCCTTGAAATGCATTGATGTTGCCTTGATGTTGCCTTTGATCATAGTTTTGCACATAAACCTCAGTCCTCAAACATGCTGTCCATGTATATACCAAGTTTTATGATATTATCTTATGTACTTTTCGAGTTATTGCAGTATTAAGTGTAATTCTATTTTTAGTAACAGTCACCTGCCATTTGACCTCTGGACACATTAAGGGTCATGCACAATTCTGTCAACTCTTTTACAATGTACACCAAGTTTTGTGACAATATCTTATACACTTAACAAGTTATTTAAGTTTTTTTGGACGGACAGACAGGCAGAGGGGTGAACAGTGGAAGAAATTGACAGACAGACAAATGGAAAACCTGTAGCCAAATGTGTTCACACATTTTCATAATAACATCTGACATACTTTTTGAGTCATTACATTATTAAGTTTTGCTCTTCTTAAAGTAACAGTTATCTGACCTTTGATTTATGGTGGAAACAGCAAACATCAAAATTGTGTGACAGACGGATGGACTGAATGACAGACGGACAGAATGACGGACAGACTGATGGACAACGCCGTCTGTCTTTGGCGGGGGATAAAAAATGTCATGCGCAATCCCCACATTATTCTTTATTTATATCAAGTTAACCAAGTTTTATTTAAGTATCGTATTGCTTTTTGAGAAATTGCAGTGTGCAGTGATTGAGGGTAAACCTTCAGTCCATGTCGTCAAAACTGTACATGGAGTAACAGTAACCAAATACTTCCATGATACTTGCTGATCGAATATTCTATTAACTCAAAAAAGTAATAGTTAAACCATCAAATTTACACCACAAAAGTTCATATTCAAGTGCATCATTGTTCAATTCATCTTAATCGTCAAAATATTTGTCTTACCATGCAAGAATTAAAATAATTTATCATCATAGTTGTTTATCAGCAATTAAATATATAACTCTTTGTCATTTGGAAGACTTTTGTGGTTTGATTCCTGCGTATGATCAGAATAAAAAAGCATTATTAAGTGACAAATTAACAACACAAAATCAAACAATTATTATCTATCCAGTCATTTGCATACCAGCCAAGTCTACCAAGTTCATTGTTGAACTCTTCTTGGTTTCCCCATTGTTTGTCTTGATAATCTGGTCGAACACTATGGTGACTACGGTGTGGGCTCGACTGCTCGTGGCGTTCATGTTTGTAGATGCCACTGTTCGAGACTGGGTCCCTGAAAACACGTCATAGATGATTATTTACCAATTTCACATCACAGCTAATCATGGTGTTAGTTTAAACCAATTTATTTAAGTTTAATTGCATTGAAAGCCTAAGGCTCATTTGAAACGCTCTCGAGTCCGTTTCCTGGGACTATAACCAGTTCTTGGGGTCTATGAGGGAGATCTAAAGAATGCTCCCACTCTGGGGACTTCCCGATTGCTAGGAGAACACCATATCCACTACTCCACGGCCACCCTTATCACCATGTTGATGATTGATACAATTTTTTTTATTTTTTTTTCTTAAAATGTCAGAACACTCAAACAAATTTATGAGGAAATGCAGACATGCCAAAAATAAAGTTTAATCAAAATCATTTAGACCAGAAGTACACGCTAATTAAGTCCTGACATTATGTTCACCATTTTCTATATAGTGCACACTCTAACCATTGTTTATTGTTCAGCACATGATGACTTACTTGTGTCTTGATAAAGATACTTTGCAATACAGATAAATGTACTTTTTTCTAGTCTTCATTATTTTGCAATATTGTAAAACCAATATTACGTGTTGAACATTTTTGTGTGTGCATTTCATTAATAAGATTACCCAGGAAATATAAAAAATGAAAAAAGATTGTTGCCAGAATTTGCTGTCCAAATCACCTACAATGTAGATTGAGAACCTGTTTATGCCGGAGCCTCTTAACCTCCATGTTATTATCTAACGTACCAGTTTGTTGTTCATCTCCAAGGGGTGAAACGGTATTTTAAAGTGTCAAGATTTTTGTTGTTTACTACCCTTTTTTTTTAAATGTTACTGTGTGTCTGTGAAGTAACTTTTTAATGATACTCTTGTTTTCATGTGCCCAAAGTGGGCTATAATAGTTTTACATATTTATGTGTTGTATAATTATGACATTCCACTCTGGTTCACATTTTAATATTGGTACTAACTTTATGTCTGTTTTGTATCATAACACACACGCACGCACGCACGCACGCACACACACACACACACACACACACACACACACACACACATATGCACGCACACACACACACACAAATAAACAAAATGTCCAGCTTTAAAATCTATTCAACAATTTACAAGTTAACAAGGGACTTCTTCCTTTTTATCGCTTACAAGTACATGTATCTTTAATGACTAATAAATTCTAGTAGCCAAAATAACAACAATCATCAACACTTATTGACATTAATTGACATATTAAATAAATTTCATGTGATCTTAGTTGGTCAGTCCTGTTGTGTTATTTGAGTGGGTGTCAAATATATTTTAATTACACATTTCAATTATACAGATAGCGCTCTAATCTCAATGTTTTCAAAAGCTATCACAATTAATATTTCAGTGATTTTTTTTAAACATATATATTGAAAACCAAGAATTTAAGAAATCACAAATACATGTATATCCTTTTTACGAAAGCCACAAAATTTTAAACCAAAAAAAAATAAAAAAAATAAATAAGTACTATCATTTGTAAATTACCTTGCTCCATTCTCTTTTCGATCTCGGAGTAGCTGCCCACAGGAACCTTTTTCAGCCCCTCCACATAAAACATGCCCAGTTTGGGGTTTTGTCGAACCATGAGGCCACCCTTAGGGTTGTCCTTTGAGAGCAGGTCACGCACTTGTTCGTTGTAGATTTCCAGCATGGAAAACAGGACCTCGTATCGCTTATCTGGGTCATTGTTGGTTGACATGGTTTTAAACAGCTCATCGCAAGTGATTGGAATAATACCTCTGAAAAATAATAGTAAATCAATATATGAACCACTTCTGCTATATATTAGTGATTTTGACGTTTAAAAGACCATAAATGTTAGATTGACAAATAACATTTTATGACAATATGAATATAGTTTTACACAATAATTATTTTGTTCACAATTCCATAGCAATTTTCATAGTTTACAGTCATAATTTAGTGTTGGAATGACATGCAGTCCATAGTTTGCAACAGATATTTTTCAATGCAAAAATGTCTTTATTTCGATCAGGTAAAGATCTTCAGAAGATTTTTTTTCTTGGTCTGTTTGCATTTTTTGTCATTTTAACAGTATTTTTGTCACAGCACTGCAATCAGTTAATCTATTCACTCTTTTCCTGGGAAAGAAAAGCTAATCTAATTGAATTACAACAACTAAATGCAAGAACTTATGCTACTAGTATTTACTGCAAAGTGACTGTCCTAATTGAATCAAAGATAGACTCAATGGCCGTACAAATTATTTCATGACAAATCCCCGCACAAGATATGTGACTTGGCTGGGATGCTAACACACACTCAATGAGAGTTCAGTTTTCCTAACAACTAAGCTTGCCACTCCTGCAAAGGGAGATTACCAGTGCGCTTAACTGAGCTTGCCACTCCTGGCAAGGGAGACAACCTACCTGTTGACTCCATATCAAGGGAGACAACCTACCTGTTGACTCCATATCAAGGGAGACAACCTACCTGTTGACTCCATATCCCACTCCTTGCAAGGGAGACACCCTACCTATTGACTCCATATCCCACTCCTTTCAAGGGAGACAACCTACCTATTGACTCCATATCCCACTCCTTGCAAGGGAGACAACCTACCTAGACTCCATATCCCACTCCTTGCAAGGGAGATAACCTACCTGTTGACTCCATATCCCACCACTGAGTAGGACTTCCCAGAACCAGTCTGTCCATAGGCAAACAGGGAACAGTTGTAACCTGAAACCATCGGGATAATCATTATAACCATATACAGCAAACTGATCAATACAAAACCAAGAAAATCTTAATCATATTGCCTGCCTGTAAGGATTTAAAACAGGAATGTAACTTGTACAGTCAGATTGCACATACCATATTCATGCAGCATTTATTATTACCGTTCATAATTTTTATAATTATAATGTCTGCGAATTAAGAAATAAATAAATGTGCAAGTGCGCTTTGTTTTGATCACACTTCTTAATTGACCCCGCATCATGTAAAAATCATGTTAAAATGGGTCTTATGCCATATGCAGCCAGCAAATGTGCCCGCTGGTCTGGAGCTATATTGACCGCATATGGCATAGGACCCATTTTCTCATCACAGCTCCTATATATTTGATAATCTCAGCAACAAATAAAACTGGAGCTTCATTTCCGCTGAATAGGCATTATTCATTTCACATGAATTGTTTACCCTATTTTATTATATTTATTGACAGTTAATGACATATAAAAACATACTTTTACATGTCCCCTTACTTCATGTTACACGTGTAAGTGCATAGCTCTCCATGATATGCCAACAGGTTGAAATTTTAATTCGTTTAAAAAGCATTATTTTACCAGTCAATTGACTTCAATGTATTACCAATCAACACTATAAAATCAAGAAATCCCTAAGCTTGAACATACATAAATAACAATTTACATAGTTTAATCAAACAACTTTGTGAAATTATTTGTTTCATGTTAGTATAATTTTTTATTCAAACTGATTCTAGTACTGATAAGGATGCATTCACAATCATTATGGAAAACTACTTCATAAATAATAAATGTGTTATTCTTCTTGGATTGTTGAATTTTATGCTTGAACTCAGATCTTTCGATACCCCCGGTAGTTAATTGATTTCTTGTATTCTGTGACAAGTCTGGTGTTTCCTGCTGTATGATATATTACTGACTGAATTATATTTAGAATGAGATATGTTATCCTTGAATAAAATTATAACTTTAACAGGTGGTGACAACAAATCTGGCCATAAAGTTTAAGGTAAAATTGCTATAAATTTGTTATATCAATAATCAAAATGATTTAAATAAGCAAATGCCCGAGCGACCAACCAACCAACTGATTCATTGGCCAATTTACGTACATGTGCAGAATGCAGATAACATTGAACATGTGCTATTGTCACAAAGATACGCCCCTCAAGAAAATATTGGACAAAGTCCGAATTTATTTCTGTTGTTTTACCTTTGACCTTAAAGTGTGACCTTGACCTTAACCCTATGGACTTAAATAGTTATACTGTGCCCCACTTATGATGCTTTTTACTATTGCATATGTATTTCAAAATCTTTAATCTTCTCAAGACTATGTTATGAACGTTGAAATTGATTTGCGATGTTTACCTTAGCAGAAAATAATCCTGAATTTACGACCTATGGTCCCTGAACTCCCAGATTTTAGACCAATGAGTCCCAGGCCAAAATTAATGAGTCCACCTTGAAAAAGAATGAGTCTCAAATTTTGAAAGATACCAAGAAGTGAAGAAAATGACAATAGCTCAATAACTATATTTTGCATTATACTTTTCAAATCTCAAAAACAGTGAATTTTGAAACCAAAAAACCAATTCAGGATTATCACTATCTTGTTTGCCTTCACATAGGCTATAACAGTGTCTGTTAAAGTGATATTAGACGCATTTTTCACTGTTGAATTGAGCTGAAAAGAATTAACAGGTCAAAAGAGTTAGTTAAAATATGATAACTGACCAATTATCTGCAACTCATCTTGCTTCCAGTTTTTTATAAAAAATATATATAATATTCAAAATTTTACGTGACTAACCCAGTCCTCTAAGTTAAACGGAGCGGAACTGCCGCTAATATCACTCCCGCTGAACTACGTTACAATGAGAGGTGCTCTGTACGACAACGCAATAAGGCGTAATAACTACAACGGTTACAGCGTCTTGAAAGTTATAGACATACACACGTGTTTACACAGGTAAATTCTTTGTTTAAACTTACACGTTTTATTTTATTTTATGAGTTGTCTGTACAGGTCTGTAAAACTTCCATCGATAACATAGGAATATATTACATGACAGGCTAAGAAAGAGGAACACAATATCCGTATTTAAATTAACATTGGCGTATGCACTTACAAAAACTATTCAAAATAACCGTTATTTACCATTTATTTTAACAACGTCCCGTATCGCCAACAAACTGTGGAAAGACGCCGTAACTGTTGTAGTTATTACGCCGTATCGCATTGTCGTACAGACACACCTCTTATTGTAACGTACTTCAGTGGGAGTGTATTTATTCCCAGATTTTAAACTTACCAAATTTNTACACGTGTAAGTGCATAGCTCTCCATGATATGCCAACAGGTTGAAATTTTAATTCGTTTAAAAAGCATTATTTTACCAGTCAATTGACTTCAATGTATTACCAATCAACACTATAAAATCAAGAAATCCCTAAGCTTGAACATACATAAATAACAATTTACATAGTTTAATCAAACAACTTTGTGATATTATTTGTTTCATGTTAGTATAATTTTTTATTCAAACTGATTCTAGTACTGATAAGGATGCGTTCACAATCATTATGGAAAACAACTTCATGAATAATAAATGTGTTTATCTTCTTGGATTGTTGAATTGTATGCTTGAACTCAGATCTTTCAATAGTTAATTGATTTCTTGTATTCTGTGACAAGTCTGGTGATTCCTGCTGTATGATATATTACTGACTGAATTATATTTAGAATGAGATATGTTACCCTTGAATAAAATTATAACTTCAACAGGTGGTGACAACAAATCTGGCCATAAAGTTTAAGGTAAAATTGCTATAAATTTGTTATATCAATAATCAAAATGATTTGAAAAAGCAAACGCCTGAGCGACCAACCAACCAACTGATTCATTGGCCAATTTACTTACATGTGCAGAATGCAGATAATATTGAACATGTGCTATTGTCACAAAGATACGCCCCTCAAGAAAATATTGGACAAAGTCCCAATTTATTTCTGTTGTTTTACCTTAGACCTTAAAGTGTGACCTTGACCTTAACCCTATGGACTTACATACATGTAGTTATACTGTGCCCCACTTATGATGCTTTTTACTATTGCATATGTATTTCAAAATCGTAAATCTTCTCAAGACTATGTTATGAACTTTGAAATTGATTTGCGATGTTTACCTTAGCAGGGAATAATCCTGAATTTACTACCTATGGGTCCCTGAACTCCCAGATTTTAGACCAATTAGTCCCAGGCCAAAATTAATGAGTCCACCTTGAAAAAGAATGAGTCCCAAATTTTGAAAGATACCAAGAAGTGAAGAAAATGACACTAGCTCAATAACTATATTTTGCATTATACTTTTAATAATCTCAAAAACAGTGAATTTTGAAACCAAAAAACAAATTCAGGGTTATCGATCACTATCTTGTTTGCCTTCACATAGGCTATAACAGTGTCTGTAAAATGAATGTAACCTGTTACAACACTTCAACTTGACTCAAGTCAATGACAATATTATTGTTAACATCCGAATTGCGAGCCTGATAATATTATTGTTAACATCCGAATTGCGAGCCGTTGACCTACCGTTATTAAAGTTTAGAGTTGTTTGTTTTGGATCTAGCTTCAACACCTTATTTCGGGGGGCATTATTTCTGTATTATTTATGACAAAGTAACACAAAGTTAAAGCAGGCCTTCATCCGGGGACTCTAGGAAATATCATAACACACTCTATTTAAAAGGTCGATCCTAATTGGTTCGTATTTAATACAGCAGCGGCTCGACTAGAGCCAATCAAAAGACTTGTTGCATTCTTCAAGCCTCATTCGGTTAGACTCGGCGTTCATCGCTACACTTTTGACTCATACCCAAGATGGTTCGTACTTATCGTGATTCGCGTACACGTTAACGGATTTGTTTCAGCAATGCGTCTAAGTGGACGCACATATTTTAAAACTATGCGTCTATTTTGATATTTGTGCGTCATAGACACGGGACGCGCAGGTAGATTATTCCCTGCCTTAGACCTAGTGACCTTGTTCTTGCGAATGACACTCCATCTCATCATGCTGATTACTTTTGCCAAGTTATTTGACAATCAATCAATACTACACAAACTAATGCTTGAATCATGACCTTGTCCTTGAACTCAGACTATTGACCTTGACTATGAACTCAGTTATTCTCCCTGGACAAAGTTATGCTTCTGAAAAACTGTAAAATTAAAATTTCCTAAATATTACATCTGACCTTGAATTGTGACCTTGACCTTGGACCAAGGAAACTGATTTCTGCGCACGACACTCAGCCTCATCAAGCTGATCTCTTATGACAAGTTACATAAATATCCAGCCATGCTCGACAAATTTATGCTCTGGACAAAGTGTCAAGTGCAAACTTAATAAATTTGATCTAACTTGGTTGTTACCTTGACCTTGGACCTAGAGACCTGATTCTTACATGCGACACTCTTTCTCTTAATGCTGATCCCGTAAGGCACTTTATTTGAAAATCCATCCATGCTGGACAAAGTTCCGAACCACCTACTGCTCAGGTATTCCCATATGGCCGGGTTTTTTTAATGGGCCCATTTACAACGATTGTGCAGAGACTCTAAGATAGAGGAACACCCAACAGACACCACTTAAAAAATGGACATCATATGTTATTTCAAAATAAGCGTTATAATGTTATATACAAAAAAAATGTATTATGTATTACACTATGGACAAACAGGCAAATGGAGTGGTGATATTGACAACTACATTGTTATTAATAATTATTAATTAAAATTAATTATCCTCTTCACCAAATTTACATATTCTATTATATAATCTGTTTGTATATACGATTTTTATTTTTCTGTTTAACATTGTTCACAGAGCTTCAAATATTGAATACTGGATAACACCCCCCCCCCNGGGAAATTTGTCGTCTGCTAAAATGTCGTCTGCTGAATTTCTAAAATTAGCATTTTCTTCGATTTTTTTTAAAGAATACTATCAGAGTAGCAAACAGTTTTGATCCTGATGAGACGCCACGTTCTGTGGCGTCTCATCTGGATCCAAACTGTTTGCAAAGGCCTTCAAAATCCAGTTCCAGCACTCAAAGGGTTAATTGCCATATTTGCATAAGCCATATGCTACTAACCCTTGACCTCATTTACATAGTCATGTTAAGTGTCATTCTAACAGTATTTTGTCAGGCTTTAAGATTTAAGCACACTCACATTCTAATAAATGCAAGAAATTATGAAAATATAATACTGCTTTTCATTAACTTCAATTTCAAACATACATAGCTGATAAATGTGTATTCATTTGCTTTCTTAAATCAAAGGAATTACTTGTTGCAGTCATTTTTAATACATGGAAATCATTCTATTTGAACGAAAGCTTATGAAAGAACTAATAGAATCAGTACAGCCCTAAGTGAAGAGTCTCAACTGAATGCCTTCCCACACATTGACTGGCCTTTGAAAAAGAGACACTATTTATTATGGCAACCACTACAACAGCTTCTGCAAACTGTCAATGAATTATTGACTTTGCATAATATTTATTCTCTCAACAGCTCGACCATTGATGTGCCACCATTCTTGTTCAATACTCTGAACACAAATTAAAGTGGTATAAGGAAATCTTTGAGGAGATATTATGCCAATATATGGCACTGCACTGTTTTGTGAAGCACTTTTCATCTTTGAGCTGATTATCACCAATAAAGCATATAAGAGTTATTAGTTGTCTTATTGATAAAATCTGTTTTTACATTCTTGATCTGTGGTAAAACATGTATTGGTAACATGGTCTAATTTTATCACAATTATTTTTTTACTTCCTTGTCTTAAGCTTGGGTTAAGCTTGGTTACTAACAGTACTTTAGAATACTTGTTTCATACTGTTACAGTAAACACTTCTTAATCGTAATATAACTTATTGGCCAATGATCACTTTATAAAGTTCACAAAATTGTAACCAAAAAGATTCAGTTTAATTTTATGTCCAACCATTTTTGCATTATGTGGCTCATAATGTGAAATTGTAAAAATGTGTAATTTGGAGTTCTTTTATGACAACATGATGTTACACGGAAGTACTGAGCTAAAAAGATAAGACTGTAAAGGGACTTGTTCACATATTTTGGCGTGTTTTGAAGTTTTTCATTAAATGCTTTAAATTGATAAATGTTAACATCAGAACTAAAGAGCTCCAGTATAAAACAAACAAAAAAAAGAAAAAACAAGAGATGTGTTTGTCAGAAACACAATGCCCCCTACTACGCCGCTTTGAAAAAAAATAATTTAAAAAAATGACCTTCGACCTTAAAGGATGACCTTGACCTTGATGTTTCACCACTCAAAATGTGCAGCTCCATGAGATACACATGCATGCCAAATATCAAGTTGCTATCTTAAATATTGCAAAAGTTATGACCAACGTTAAAGTTTTTGGACGGACGGACGGACAGACAGACGGACAGACAGACTGAAGGACAGTTCAACTGCTATATGCCACACTACCGGGGGCATAAAAAGTAATCCACACCTGGGCTCGAACCACTGATCCTTGGAGTAAAAGTCTAGCGCTTAAACCACTCAGCCATCCATGCTAATATGGTCAGAGACGTATTTTATACTTTATATAAGCAATCCTCGTAATGTCATAAAATATAATGATAACAACAGATCTCTTCAAATTATTCAATCGTTTCGCATTTGTAACGCTTTATAATTTTAAGATTTTTAAATCATCAAAAGATGAATATAATGGGTATTTTAGAGCATGGTAAATGTTCAGAATCATTATAACCTTGCAAATAACATAACTCCAACGAAATTCTGTTAATTTTAAACATTTTTTTTTTTTCAATTTTGTCAATTTATCAAACCGTGAACAGGTCCCTTTAATTGTTAGCATGTTCACAATAGGAAATTACCAGTTTATATGCATTGTATTAGGAGGGTGAATGTAGCCAGTAATTCAATGCAATCAAAATGCAAAACGAGCACGTGTTCAATATATTCGAATTGGTTTGACAAATAACTGAAAAAAAATTATATTGCAATTTTATTTGCTTAAATTCCTTGATATTTACAAGCTAGCAATACAAAGAAATAGTCCATTAAAAATATTTATGAGCATGGTTATTCAATATTCCTTTTGTGTGCCTTTGAGGTATTACATTTAAATATATTCTGTTATCAATTTTATGTAAAAGGCACTTAAGAGAACAATTGTCAAGTTTTATGACTTTGATGAACTTGAAAGATGTAAATAAACTTTTATTTGACATATGAAACAGAAAAGACTGTTTATACCTTTTGAATTTCAATAGGCGTCTGATTTGATCTCAGAAATTTAAGGACATACATGTAGATCAGAGTTTGCAAGAAGAAAAGTTTTGAAAAATAACAAACTTAATTTTTGAGAACTAAAATTATGAAAATTGAGTTAAATGCCTCATATCTTTTTTTTTAGAACATTGTTAGTGTTTAATTTAATGTTTATGTCTTAGTAACCAGTAGAACTCAACATATTGGATACATCCTATTCCCACCTCAATGCAATAACATACCTAATACAAGTAATTTCCAGCCAAAATTTGCATCTTAAATCACGCTTCATATGTTTTTGGGACTCTGCCTCATCAAAGTTGGGAATTAATTATTAAATAATTGGGCTTAAAAAGGTTCATGTTTTGGCATTCAGAAAGGGAGAGTTCTTTTAGGAAAATAGGGGTGATGGTGGTGGTGGTGATGGTTGTGATGGTTGTGATGGTGGTGATATTGGTGGTGGTGGTCGTGATGATGGTTGTGATTGTTGTGATGGTGGTGATGCTGGTGGTGGTGGTGTTGGTGATGGTGGTGGTGATGGTATTGATGGTGGTGTTTATTTAAAACAGCAACAAAATAACTGTTTGTTTCAGCGTACCTTCAAAAGCATTGTTCAGGACTCCCTGGCCGAGGTCTTCAAAAACCATGCGCTGACTAGCGTACGTACTTCCTCCCACTGGTTCCGCACTCCCATCAGGTGTCATGTGGAACCCATCATGTGACCTGGAGTATGGGGTATATGAGGGAATAATATATATTAGCCGCGCTATGTGAAAATTGGGTTTAATGCATGTGCGTAAAGTGTCATCCCAGATTAGCATGTGCAGTCCACACAGGCTAATCAGGGATGACACTTTCCGCTTTTATTTTATTTTTCATTTAAAAGGAAGACTCTTCTTGAGGAAAATCCAGTTTAGGCGGATCAAGTGTCGTCCAAGATTAGCCTGTGCAGACTGCACAGGCTAATCTTGGACGATACTTTATGCACATGCATTAAACCCCCCTTTTCACAGAGTGAGACTCATATAAACTCCTGCATTATTTGGAAAAACAATCACATGACCTGTGGTACATGGTATATAAAGGCATAACAAATACAAACATATGCAGTATTTTGCGTCCATGACATGTGACCAGTATATAAATGACATAATTTCTATCTTAAAGTTTAATTTGTTGTGAAATGACATCATTTTTTGCACGAACATTAATAACCTTGTCATTAATTTGTCCAAAGCAAAGAGACTTCTGTGTTTGGCGCAAACATTTGCGATATGGCGTTCAATAAAAATCAAACCAAAAAGAGACAGTTCCTATGTCAGCAGCTAAAAGTAAGTTATAGCCCATGAGTGTTTAAATTACAGCTTACAAACACTAAGAGTTGTAAGAAAAAGAATTGAATTATTAGTTGCATGGCTTCTTACTGACCCTGTACAGTAATGAACAAGATGAAACTTTTCAATACAGTGCCTGGGGCAAAAAAAAATAGGTCCGTTTCCGGTCGCCCGACCGTGTCTCCCGAATCGGCGCCGACCCTCATCTTTTTAATGGGGTCGCAAAACAAAAAAAAAAAAAAATCGTTCATTTTCGTTCATTTTGGTTCATTTCTCAATATAAGTTGTAATATCAAGCAAACAAAGCATATATATATATATACATGTATTTCTTATTATAAGCTTTAGTAGCCTTCCATTCTAGTAGCGGAAAGAAAAAAAAAAGAAAAAAAAAATCCCTACCTACTGACCCTGTTTTTTTTCTCCCAGGAGACTAGAAACAGATTATTATATTTTTTTTGGCCCTGGTGTTTGACACTGTTTCTAACAACAATTTCAATCACACAATACATCAAATGGACTAACAAACTTTACTGTTGATCACAAGGAAAGATTATTGAACTAAAAGGTTTAACAAAGCTTATTAAATATAAAAAAAACATTACATTAAATGCTGGCTTTTAATTAATTCCTTAATACCTTAATTATGTAAATACTATTGTTGAATATACAATAACATTGATATTATTGAAACAGTGCTTTATAAATTGAGTAAAATAAGTAATAATCAATTTAACAAATGAAAACTATTTTATTCTGAGTTAAACATAACCATTTTACAACTTCTTACTGTGACCTATTAACTCACAAATTGACCATTCTTATTTGTGTTACAGATTTAAACAAATGTATTACACAATAAGTAGCTTTTACCACCATTTTGGGAAAGCGCCACATTGGAAATGTAAGATTTCACATTGTGAAACTCTCCATCTTGGGAAAAAACACAACGGAAAAAGGTGGAAAATTTGAGGCAGCATACTGAGATAAAGCCTCTTATTGCATGGAATTGCATGAAAAAGCCATGAAAAAATGTACCCCCGGGTAAACACACTCTGACTCATGAAGTTTTAATTTAATTTAGTTTGTAAAAAAACAGAGATATGGAGTTTTTGCATGCATTTTAGCCTTAATCAGAGCTTTAAGCCCTTACCAAAGAATGTGTTTAATAGTTCTACCTATTTTTTGATGAACAGTGGAGCTTAAATACAAAAGTCAAGTAAATTATATCATGTCGTACATTCATCATAAAAGCAAAGCATACTATAATTGCCTTATTCAAACTTTGATAACAAGTGTTTGCAGTAATTATTACAACATATTAAATCATCCTACCCAGGCGAAATGAAGGCCATATGACCATGGTATACCATGGTATACCATGGCTAAACCATGGTTGACCATGGTCATATGACCATGGTATACCATGGTAGACCACGTTTTGTTAAATGGCATCACAGTCTTTGACCATGGTCATCATGACCATGGTTGACCATGGTCAACCATGGCCAAATACCATGGTTGACCATGGCCAAATACCATGGCCATATACCATGGTTGACCATGGTCAAAGACCGTGGTGCCATTTAACAAAACGTGGTTGGCCATGGTCTACCATGGCCATATGACAATGGTCAACCATGGTAGACCATAGTTATATGGCCTTCCTTTTGTAAAACGGCACCACAGTCTTAAGTGGTCATGGTTTTGACAGAAAAAGGCTGATGATAACTGCTGGAATTTCTGCAGGAATTTCCTAGAGAATTCCAGGAAAAAGGTCAGGCTTGATAGTTCTGTTTTTTTATTTACCAAAACTAGAAATAAAAGGCAGTTTGACATTAATAATTAACTTTTTGGCATTCATGAACACTTGTGTGGAAAGGCTCTTACTTTAAGGGAATATTATGTGTCCAGGGCCATTGAATTACTTAAAAAACTTTAAGATAAAATTCAACATTGTAATAAAATCATTTGAATTGCTGACACTTCATCGACATGTTGGCCGACAGTTAATGAGTATGAAATGATTGGTTATGCTTCTGATTCTGTTGATGGCAAAAACATTCATAAAGCAGAGGAAAAAGTCATACAATGTAGCAAAAATTGGGAAACATAGGTGAACACAGTGCCAAAGAAGTTAAAATGGAACCAATGGCTGATCAGTTTAGCCGGTAATTTATTAAAGACTTACATTTCCAAATATAACATAAACCATGTGTCTTCATTCAGCTTGCCCATTTCAACTTCCTGTGCACACAATATTCTTCCTTTGTAAAAACAGCAATGACCATGTCCAACATGGTCTGTCTTTTGTCACCATTGCCGACCATGGTTGACCATGGTCACCATTGCCAACCATGGTCCATTTTTTGTGTGACCATGTCCAACCATGGTCTGTCTTTTGTCACCATTGCCAACCATGGCTGAACATGGTCACCATTGCCGACCATGGTCCATGTTTTTTGTGACCATGGTCAACCATGTTCCTGATCATGTTCCACCACGGTTTTTGATGGCTGACAATCAAATACCATGGTCAACCATCAAAACCCATGGTGACCATGGTCTACCATGGTCATCATTTCGCCTGGGTATTGCTTATACATGTATTAACAACGACAACTTAACCGTTTCTTAACATTTGTAAGTATTCTACCCTACCCTGTCGGAACTTGGAAATAAAGAGCAAATATTTGCTTTTTTCTTCTGCATTAATTTTGTTTTTGAATTGTCAATGATGTATTTCAATATGTCATTCAAATCAACAGGTTTCACTATTGATATGGTCAATATCATAAGTCAATGGCAAACAAAGCATGAGCAAATTACATTTCAGTAAATGTTCAAGTCAAGTAGATTGTACCACCTATTATGAGATGGAATAAAACAAGAGGACCCACAGAGCCCTAGGTGCTCAGGTTAGCTAAAACGGAGGAAAAAATCCAACAAATCAATTTTGAAAATGTCATTAAAGAGGCTAGATAAGAAACAAGTAACCTGAGTAACACCTGTAAAGAGTTTCCTTTACCTTCAGATTATGTTTAGAATGGCTATAAAAATTATTTCATGGCCACTCCTCACAAATTACTAGTATGTAGCTGGACTGGGATTCAAACTCACAATCCTGGCATTTACAATCCAGCAAGTCTGGGCCAGATTTTCCAGAAATGTGTGTATATTATACAATATAATAGGAGTTTATGATGAAAAGTCTACTTACCAGTATGAGTAATCAAATGAAAATTTCTTTGGTTCTTCATCTGCAAATAAAAAGATGATAAGAGTATAATTGCCCTGGCATGCCGTAAATATTGGTAAGTACTTGCCATTTGAATATCCCACATGGTCAATTTGTAAATTCTATGCTTCCACACAAAATTTCCCCTTGTTATGGTTAAACCAAGTTCCTGGTATAACATTCAATTTTGCTTAAAATGTTTTCATATTTGAAACATTTTTTTTTTATTTTTTTTGNGTAGTTTTTTGACACATTTTACAGAGGTTTGAACTAGGCCTTAATATTGTAAAGATAAACATTCTGACCAAGTTTCATTGGGATTGAGTTATAAATGTGGCTTCTATAGAGTGGTAACAAGGTTTTTCTTAGATTTGAACACACAACCTAGTTTTCGGATGCATGTAACTAGATTCAAACTATGCCTTGACATTGTCAAGATAAACATTCTTACCACATGGACTCTTGACTGGACTGGTAATAAGGTTGTTTTTTTCTGAGATTTGACCTGGTGACCTAGTTTTGGGACATGAGTTACCCAGATTCAAACTTGGCCTAAATATTATCAAGATACACATGCAGACCAAGTTCAATGAAGGTCAAGTCATAAATGTGGCCTCCAGAGTAGAGTGGTTTTTCTAAGATTTCACCTGGTGACTTAGTTTTTGGACACATGTGACCCAGAGTAGAACATGTCCTAGATATTGTCAAGGTTACATTCTGACCAAGTTTCATCAGGTGATCAATGTGGCCTCTAGAGTGGTATCAAGGTTTTTGTAAGATCTGACATGGTGAACTTATTTTTGGATGCATGTTAACCAGATTTGTACTCAGCATATTGTCAAGATAAACATGCTGACCAAGTTTCACCAAGCGTTACAAATGTGGCCGCCAGAGGGGTATAAGGGTTTCTCTAAGATTTGAACTGGTGACCAAGTTTTTGGATGCAAATGACCCAGATTCAAACTCTGTTTGGATACATGTATGGTCAAGATAAACATTCTAACCAAGTTTAATCAAGATTAGATGAAAATATGGCCTGTAGAGTAAATTAACAAGCTAAAAGTTGACAACGCATAATTCACAATACATTTAGCTCACCTGAGCATGTAGTGTTTTAACCATTATATAGTGTGTGACTATAATATAACATTATATAGTGTGTGACTATAATATAACATTATATAGTGTGTGACTATAATATTACATTGTATAGTGTGTGACTATAATATAACATTATATAGTGTGTGACTATAATATTACATTATATAGTGTGTGACTAAAATATAACATTATATAGTGTGTGACTATAATATAACATTACAAAGAAGACATAACTCAACTGCTTGAAAAAAACAGAAATAACATTTCCTGCACTATTACATTAAAGGGACCTTTTCATGTTTTGGTAAATTGACAAAATTGAAAAAAAAATGTTTCAGATTTGCAAATTTTCATTGTAGTTACAAAATGTATGATATTTGTGAGAAAACAGTAATACAGAACATTTACTATGCTCTAAAATATCCATTATATGCATCTTTTGATGATTTAAAAACCTGAAAATTATAAAGTGTTACAAACGCTAAACGATTGAATAATTTGGAGAGTTATGTTGTTATAGTTATATTTTTTTAAATAACAAGGATCGGTTATATAAAGTATAAAATACACCACTCACTATATGAGCAAGGATGGCCGAGTGGTTTAAGCGCTAGATTTTTACTCCAAGGGAAAGTGGTTCAATCCCAGTTGAGAATTTTTTTTTTCTTTCTTTAATTTTATTCTTGTTTTTTTTTTTCTGGAGCTATTTAGTTCCAATGTTTACATTTATCAATTTAAAGCATTTAATCATTAATGACAACCTTTAATACATGCCAAAATCTGTGAAAAGGTCCCTTTAAATACTTTTGCTGATTTAATTATGCATTTATTCATTTCATTTCATTGTCATTACAGACAAAAATTTGAGGAAATACAAGGATGTTTAACTACTGATGAATAATGTTCTTGTTGATAATACAATGGTATCAACACTGACTTTCAATACATCCATTCCTTTTCCTTCATAAACATATCTAAAATGTCTTAAAATTGTTAAGATGTACGACATTTTTATTGATGCAATTTGATATTTCTTCAATTTATGATGTAATAACATACAAATTTATGGCTGATTTTCACAATACCTTTTATGTTCAGTGCAAACAAACAAATAACTAGCATAGAAAAGAAATTAGTTTTCCTACAGAATTCAAGTTGATAATAAATTCTTTTTCAAATGTTAGGTCATAATTGTGAATAGCAAGCAATCTATGCATAACATAATGCCTTTTTGATAAATTACTGTGATAAACATAAACTAATTGAAAAAGAGCTCTTTGAAATATTTAAACAAAGACTTATAACAAATTCAGTAAATTTCAATTCAAAAACAGGAAGATTCAACCTTTTACCACTCAGATTATACAATTTTAATTCACCATTCATTGAACTTCTTTGGTGTATTATTCTCGAACACTCACTTATTCATGTACAAATGTATGTACATGTACATTGTATTTACTTAAAATACGCATATTAAGGCAACCAGCATGCTATTTTTACAATTATTCACTTATTAATTCGGGGGATATGAATAGGTTAAAACGTACAATACGAGTTTTTCACAGTGTTACAATAAAAAGGAAATATAAACTCCATATTTGTACTATTTCTATCATCTATTTTGCATTTTTATAAATTAAAAAGAAAATACAGAAATACAGATAATTACCAAATTATAGTGATTTTTTTTCAACAAAAAAACAGTACCGGAAATAAAATGGTAGTTGAAAACACAAGCTTCAGCCAGTATACATCTTTATCGGAAAACAGACAAATTTAATGGCACTTAAACCTGTCTTCATGATCGTCTACACATTAATTAAGGTGACTCAAATGTGAAAGTTATAGTTGGATCCACCGATTCATTTAATAGGAAGTTTAAAACACAAGCTTCGAGCCAAAGAGTAAGTTTCAACTCTTGACTTTTTGAATCTAGGGAAAAAGACAAGGTAATTTGTCACAATTTAACTTGATTTCAATTAAGTAAAACCTTGTATTTCAAATTTGAAAAGGGAATTAACTTTTATGTTCGAAGTTTCCATTAAGTTGATATATCCGACTTCGGCATAGCGAGAGTCAAGTGTACTCTACATGATGTGGAGACATATTGCGTGTAAATGACTTGTTTCAATAATGTCCAAATATGAATTATTTAAAAAGAAATCCACTCACCCATCTCATTTTATTTCAAAATACGAATGAAAATCTTAAAACTGTTTTTGTGATCAAAATATCTGATAGTTCTATCGAATATGGTAAAGGATTAACGTCCACATCTCATCATGCCATTTTCCATTGCCACAGCCAATTTTATCAGGAAAAAAAAAAACATTAACGAATGTTTAAAAAATATGTTGTTACTTAACATATTGCAAAAATTGATTCATTAAGATATTATTAAATTTAATACATTTTGTTGTTTGCAAAATCACATCTTGTAATACATGTCTTTGTTTATGTATCAAAAAACATGTTATGGCAGTGATTAACAATTGGGTAGTTCTTCTTGAATGCTCTGAGCTTTTGAGTACATACCTACAGCCCAGCGACCCGGAGGGTCAAAAGCTGGGAGATGGATTATTGCAACTAAACAATTGGGCAACCTTTTTCACTGGGGGAAAAAGCAATTGGAAGGCAAATCCTTAAGTAAACACCTGTTCTATAACAATAACATATTTGTGTGTACTGGAAGATAATCCTCTCAGGCCAGTGGAATTAAAATTGGTTCAGACCTTCATTAACAGATATGATATCCAAATTATTGTAATTAAAAATTAATGCAAACAGTATCAATATTTGTTGCCAAGCAATACTGAGAGCTTAAAGTATTTATCTCGTGACAATTAATCTCCCAATCAATTCAGTCAAAAGTTATAAAATCCACAAATAGTATGCAGCTTTCTTGCTTAACTCTTTGCATGCTGGGAAATTTGTCGTCTGCTAAAATGTTGTCTGCTGAATTTCTAAAATAAGCATTTTCTTGATTTTTTTTCAAAGAATACTATCAGAATAGCAAACAGTTGGGATCGTGATGAGACGCCACGTACTGTGGCGTCTCATCTGGATCCAAACTGTTTGCAAAGGCCTTCAAAATTCGGTTCCAGCCCTCAAAGAGTTAACACAAGAGAAATTGCAAAAATTGATTTACATGATCATTCCTGGTGGGCTAAACGGGAAGTTGGTGATCTGTATGCGAAAGATTAATTATTGAACAAAATAAGTACCGATCTAGCCACAGGAGATTGAAAATAGCCAGCAATTAACGTTAATGAACCATTTGTGAATATATTGCCTAGTTTTCATGCATAATTTATTGCTCTTGACCATGGATGCTGCAAACTGAAGTGTACTCATAAGTTAACAGAAGAATTCTGACGGGTATTTAAATTACGTCCTCGCATGACTCACAGAATAGAAGAGCATAAACCTGAATGATTTAAACAGCAATAGTTGGTCATTTGCATTTTTATTCCTCTTTTATTTCTGTTTATTGTTCATTGTTTGTTTTTTGGGTCTGTTTTCTTAATGTGTGCTTCTTAATGTGTTTGAGAGAATGAGATAGAAAAGGGACTTTTACTTACTTAGTGAATAAAAAAATTCACTGTTTGAATAAATCTTATACTCATTTCTTCAAAGGAACATTACTTAAGATAATTTGCATTTATGAAAAACAATTTTGACCCCATGTCTTACAATTTATTATTTTGAATGTGATATTTTAATCTTTTTTATGATTGTGACTGTTGGTAGTTTAATAATTCAGAGAGATTTTTTTTCCAAAAACTTACTTGGAGCTTCTGGGTTGTAGATCTGGGTCATCTGCCCATCCATCTTGATCACACATTTTGCCTGTCTGTCTATCTCTCTGAAAGTGTTCACCAATAATCAAATACATCTAAGCTCTTTTGCAACAACTTTGGGGACAAAAAATATATGTTTGAGCATCGTTCTGTGACAAAGGGATTAAATGCAAGCGACACTTTACGCCTTTACTGGATTTTTGCTAAGAAGATACTTTCTTTAAACAAAAAATATCATAAAAGCAGAAAGTGTTGTACCTGATAAGCCTGTGTGGACTTCACAGGCTAATCTGGGACGACACTTTACACACACACACATCATAACTCTTACAGAATAATTTATCTTATTAAAAAAAAATAACCATTTCCTTAGATAGAAAGGTTTAGAAGAACAGATATGATAAATAGTTAATAATGGTCACACATGCAGGAATGTTGTGTTACAATTTATATGTGGCTATATTAACTTCTTGCAAACATGGCCTATATAAAAAGTACCTAAAAACATGTATTTTGTTCGTGCAAGTTTGAATATTTTAACGGACGGATGGATTGACAGGCAGACAGACTAACAGTCTTTCGTGAATCCAGTATACCCCCCCCCCCTTTTACTTTGTGGGGCGGAGGGTAAAAATCTAACTTTTATTTCTCATTTGAAATAATCCTATAGAGAGATATAGGATATTTGTTGGATTTGGTGGAATATGCGCCACTCATGAAAATATTATTTTCTATGATCACTCTTGAATAAAAATCGATATTCCACAGAAACCAACACATTTTCTTGTTATTTTATGCTTACAAATGATTATTTTTGTATTTTTGTCAAAAATAGTTCAGGTAAAACAATAAAAATTATTGATAATTTTCACTGTTAATTTTCACTGTCTGAAACAGTGAATTACCAGTTTTAATTCACTGATATTTCTCGATAAACCATCGGAAAGCATAAAATAAATATAATTAAAAAGTGTTTTACCTCTGGTTAAAAGGCCTGACCCGCACAGCAACCTTTACCCTGTAAAAAAAGGAAACATACCTGATATTAAGGCCCAGTCTCACTATGATGCCGGTGGAGCCCGGGTGCATGATCCGGGATCTACCGGGGTGAACCAGGGCTCTACCGGGATGAACCGGGGTTCCACCGGGGACAACCGGCATGAACCGGGGACGACCGGGAACAACCGGGGCTCCACCGGCAAAGTATTAAAATGTTTAATACCTCTGGGATGAACTGGGAGTCACCGGGAAGGACCGACAACGACCGGCGCAGCACCGGCAACAACCGGGACGGCACTGGCAACAACCCGGATGGCACCATAGCTCCACCAGGGCCCATACAGACCCCGGCAGAGCTACGTCAATGCCCCGGTTGACAACGGTGTTACCCCGGTGAATGCCGGCAGAGTCCCGGTATAGCTACGGTACATTGTTAAACCGGCGCTCTGCCGGGACGCCACCGGCATTCACCGGGGCTCTGCCTGGGCATTACTGGCGATGACCGGGGTTAAACCGGCACGTTGCCGTAGCAGGGTCTGCCGGGGTCTGATGCCGGTATAGTCCCGGTGAGTGCCGGAGGAGTTACGGTATACCGGGGCTCTACCGGGACGATGCCGGCTTTCACCAGGGCTCCACCTGGGCATTACCGGCAACAACCGGGGCTCTGCCGGAACTCCACCGGGATAAACCGTAGCTAGTCCGGGATTGACCGGGACTCTGCCGGGTTGTTGACCGGCTTCAACCGGGGCGGCACCGGGAAATAGTGTGACCGCGTCAAAAAATATCAACGAATCATCCCGGTTCTCGCCGGTCAACCGGCGTTAGCAAACCGGGATGGACCGGGGCTCTACCGGCAATAGTGAGACTTGGGCTTTAGGATTGATATGAGCCTTGCTGTGTGAACAGGGGGTTTAATGCATGTGCGTAAAGTATCGTCCCAGATTAGACTGTGCAGTCCGCAAAGGCTAATCAGGGACGACACTTTCAGCTTTTATAAAAAAAAATGTTTAAAGAAAGTCCCTTTTTAGCAAAAATCCAGTTAAGGCGGAAAGTTTAATTGTCCCTGATTAGCCAGTGCAGACTGCACAGGCTAATCTGGGACGACACTTTACGCACATGCATTAAACCCCCTTTTCACAGAGCCAGGCTCATAATTATATTCCTGATTTAAGATAACACTCATCATGTTATGGAATGGTGTCCGTCCGATATTCTGAAGACCTGATTGTCCGAAACCCCATAATTCCTGTTAGTCTGAGGTCAAGGAGATTTTGAGCAAGAATGACTGACTAATTCCTTCTGATTCTGAGCAAGAATGACCGACTAATTCCTTCTGCACATCATCTAAATGACCAAAAAATTACGTTTGGTGAAAATCGTTCATTGGGTAAAGGAAATATGGACATGAAAAAAAATACTTAAAATTTGACATTCCAGTATGACCTTGACCTTGAGCTAGTGACTCACACATGCCTTGTGCGCATTGTCACCATTATCTAATCATTCTACCCAAGTTACAAGAAAAATCTTCAATTTGTATAAGTGATATGGACGGGACACATTTAATTATGCCCATGTCCTTGGGTTGTCATGACTGACTCCTGCCATCTGCACATTGTCTCAAGATCGCTGTGGTGTAGTGGATATGGTGTCCGCCTAGCGATCGGGAGGTCAAGGGTTCGATCCCCACTGTGGGAGCGTTCTTTATATCTCCCCCAAAGATACCAAGTACTGGTTCTACCCAGGCCCAAGACTCATTGAATAGTCAAATTGTGTTGATGCCCCAGAGGAGCCCTGCAATTATTGGGAAGAAGAAGAACATTTGAAGCAAGTTTCATGAAAATCTGTCAATGGGTATAGGTATGGAACAGACCTGAAAGAGTTACTGACTGAAGGACTGAGAGTTCAACAAATGGCATTCCTATATTCACCCTACCCCTTGGCAGCAGGGGATTAAGAAAAATTGTAACATGGTCATGGACTGCTGTATATACAACTGAAATACTTTGATACTTCATATTAATACACGAGGAAAATAAGTAATATTAATCCATGTTTACAGCAGGCGACAAATGCGCTCCTGTTACCCCACCTGACCCAGTGGTTTATGTTCCTTCAGTAACATGTAAGTTCCTTGTTTTGTTGGGGAAAAAAATCTTAATACAATTCCATTATGTTCGTGTTAATATTAATGTTCATATATAATAAAATAATATGTATGTCCCTGAAATTGGGGGGGAGTGGGGGGGGTTGGAGAGGATCCGCTTCGGCTTGTTCTTTAGGGGGTTCACAGTTTGACAAAATGATGATTTTCAAAAGAAATGGTAATAAATTCAAAGAAGAATGTATAAATTGTGTCTATACATATACTAACACTTTCAAACTTTGTTTCAGTCTTACTTTCTTTCTTTGACGTCTCACTGTCAATACTTTTATTGTACAATATTGTATAAATCTTTTTCTTGCACTGACAGCGAGATCTGTTAATAATACCTGAAAGGGGATTTCAACAGTATCCGAAGATGGATAGATAGATAAACCAGAAAGATAACACTCCTGACTTAGACAAATGTTGAAAAATATTGCTTAAAACATGGATATTCATCATTCCTAGTCGGTAAAATAATAACAGTTTGAAATGTGTTTCCTCTGTAATTTGGCAAACACATTTAGTACTAACATAGCATTTACAATTGGCTGATAAATACTTGAGCCTGTGTGGAGCAATGCTTTTGCTTTCAGAGGGGTGGGTTTGAATACAGGGGAAGGTAATATTTTTTATTCAACTTTTTTTCATCCTAATAAATATAAGACTATTCATAATATTAGACTATTCATAACATTATAGATTTGTAAGTAAACATACATAATGACATTTTTTTTTAAATAATAAAAACAAAAGTCTGTGAACAAGACCCTTTTAGCAACTTCAAAATTTTATATGATTGAATGGTACATAATGGCATCATTCAATTTTCGTAATAGCTGCGGTAATTCGATAAGACAATCTACCATGCGTTCCGTATGCTGCACATGAATCAAATTCTGACTTGATCAATTGTTTATTGACCTGCTAATCAATACAGCTTCGATTGGATATAAATGAACAATTCATTCCCTAACTGTTAACATTAATGTGGTACCGTCTGCATTATTAAATTTTTATTTGAACATTTTCAACTTACGATTCTCCCGACATTATTGCCAAAATATGTTATTATTTATAAGTCCAGTATTTCCAATATCCCGAATAGATCACACACACAGACAAACATCACAGTAGTTCCCCAATGTAGCAGACGACAATCTATAAGCTCGTTGACAGAATTGCGCCAATTGTCACGCGCTATCGAGCATCGGGTATTGTACAGCTATAGTGCGTTTCAGAAAACAGTTCAATTACAATCGGGTATTAATGAACACAAGAGTGTACCGCGCAAAATCAGAAATGGGGTCTTGTTTAACACTAAAATCAGTGTATCATGACATGCTGTATGTATGCTCATTAATAAACCATTAAATGATTGTAGAGGCTGAAAAAAAAAAAAAACAGTTATAATTTATTAATTTAGAACAAAGATCTATTTAGAACAAAGATCTGTAAATATACATTTAAAGATCTTTGTTTAGTATTAAAACATTTTATGTAATGCTCGAACGAGGAACGTTACGTCATGAATGCGTGCAGTAGTCAAATAATGGAATAATTGCCAGGGCCAAAACACCAACTTTAGGGAAAGGGCCACAGCCTTTTTTTTCTGGGAAAAAAAGACACATTTTTCTGGCTTTGGGGAATGAAAAATACTGAGGTAGATTGGAAATTTAGAGAAAAATGCATGATTTTAAATAAATTTCTGTAGGGGGAAAGGGCCTTTTTGGGTAAGGGGAAGAAAAAGAGGCCCCTTGCGAAGAAGGATGTTTTGGCCCCGATTGCTGTGAGCGAGTGTACAACTTCAATTGCATATCAGAGCAGGGACCTTTACAAACAATAGAGGCGAAGTCTTTTGTTAAATCACTGAAATTAAAATATTTATTAATTGTGCCGTTCGAAAGCCATAGTTTTCTTTTTATGATAAAAATTTTTATTTGCGGTATTTTTATGTCAATTTATCGTTTAACCTCTGTATTATACTCGTTGAATCGTGCAAATGTTCCCAAACATTCTACCAATATGCTTTCAGTGCTAGTTTTCAGTAGATTTTTACAGCAATCGAATGATCCCTTCGTGGCTTGATATTTAAATGTCTCCGATTCACCGTCATTTCTTGAAATATGCGTTCATAAACAAGTGTAGTCAGGACTTTTTGAAGTGTTTTGTGGTTTTAAACAGTCTTTTACTGCGACGATAACCTTATATTGGATATGATATAGAACAGGCAATGGTTTAGCTGTTTTATTACGTTATGTCTAAATCCCTATGCCCGTTAAAGATTTATCGAGTTAAGTATCCACGGGCGCAGATCTTTTACAAACTAGATGACAGAAAAAGACTATATATTAATCCGTTTCCATTGTAAACAAAGCAGTGGTAACCGAACCGTGCTATTGGATGAACAATACGTGCATACCGAACAATGTTTTGTGACAGCACGCGAAATTAATAATTAATTCCTTTTCAATTGAAGTGTTTATCAAAATTAAAATGCATTTTAAGGATTGTTTGGGGGATGATATCAACAATACTTCTAAATTCAGATTAACTGGGGTACTTTTCCTATTCTCTATCGGGATTATCAGAGACGTAGATATATACGTCTCTCGGATTATTAATTTAAAATATCGCTATTGTAATCTTATGTAAAAACTTCTTGTTCAAGTTGTGCGACACTATCGAAAAAATTTAGCGGATTTGTTTGTTTAAGATATTTGTGCTGTATATAGTTATAATCTTGCATCTTCATTGTAATATTGTGTTTACTTAATTATCAGTCAAGGGGCTGGGATCATTAAACTTGTTTGACATTTTGATAAAGTATTGGGATCAAATTGTGAATTGCATGTTTAAGAACGTAAAGGATTATCTAAATATCATCCTGTAATGCATTTATTTATTCTATAAGCTATAGCATATGTTAAGATTACGAACTTATACGATCTTAAGAACTGACGATTCGTTTGGATTAGTTGTAATAATCCAACTCCCAGCTTTTGAACCTCCGGGTCGCTGAGCTGTACATATGTACTAATAAAAGCTCAAAACATTCAAGAAAAACTGCGTTTTGGATGACCGCAGGCGTTGAACGTTTTAAATACAGAATGTTTACGAAAATTCTTAATAAAAGTTCATCATATATCCTTAAAAATATACCAATATAAAGAAGTGAAACTCCAGAAGCTGCAGCAGTATTGCATTTCAATCAGACTCACCTTCGTGGTCCTTTATTTAATGTGCATGGTATTTAAATTAAACAACATATCAAAATACACGTACACAAAGAGGTATTCTTGGTTTATTCTGTTCTATTATACTATTTACGGCCAATTTCAGGCGTTTTTTTCAACGAAAATCTGTTTGATGAGACACGGTACGTGATCTATGGCTCCAACTCTTTTTGGATATGTGTTGGAACTTGAAAGACGAAGTCCTCCCGGGACGCTGCTAAAACCATTTTCGCATTGGAAGTAGTATAGTGGTAGTTTGATTTCTTTGTTTGCATTATAAGACATGTTTTGATAAATGGGAGATTGTAATCAGCTACTTAATATAAATAATAATAAATATTACATTCACCAAGACGGAATTTGAAAAAAATAAGAGTGCTTTCGGGATAAGGTCATCGCGTATATATGTTGGATTAAATACTAGTATCTATTTTCGTGAAATGGAATCATTTATCGCACTAATATTTGTGAATTCGATCAAATGTTGATGAATAAATCCTCTGTAGGCTAACGGATATAAGCTGACAATCCTAAACACCGCGCGTGTTGGTACGCTACATAGAATGATATTACACAGGAGCTGAGAATTACATTAAAATGTTTTATATTGCGGTTTACATGATTTATGCAGTAGGGAATTTTAATCGGATTGTGCTTCCGATCTGGCAATTAATTTGTCTCTTGGCTGCAATTCACCAGATTATGCAATGGACGGAAGTCCATTAAACAGTCTTTTATTATGGACTGTGTGGAAGTATAATATAACATTTATAGGAACATATGACACAACTCTGAAATTGTATTATTTTATGTTATTGTGTTATGTATTATGGGTCGTAGGCCGTGATTTACTAAATAAACTGTTCTGTTCTGACTTACATACAAATTACGTAAAATCGAAAATAATAAAAGGCCATGCACGCCGATAGACTCATGGAAAGACACATAGCTAATGCTACTAATGAGGCTACGCTAGACCATCGTCTATAAGTCATTTTGTTTAACAACAGACCTATTCCCTTTCCTGGAAACGTGATAAAGAAGTGTTTCACATTTTACCAGATTATGCTGCCTAGATGGTATTTTAATATATATGCGCGGCTAAAATCTCTGTAAAAAGCTTGTTGTTCACTTTTGTGGCACAATTGTACAGGCGTTTGCCAAAAATATAAATAATACGCGAGTATATTTTGCAAAGTCATGTTCTCGCCCTCTCATACACATAGCAGTACTGCATCGGCGTGTACGTCGAAGTTTATGAGGAACGGTCCTTCCTCGACTGAGGCTGCATTATGTGTGGACCCGGAATGTGTTCAAGCAATCTTACATATTAAACTTACTAAACTCACGAACGTTATAAGGAACTTTGAATTACAGCTACAATTTCAAGTTATTTGGTTTCACTATAAGATATTAAATTTTGGTTTGGTCTTGTGCTGTGGGTAAGGGGGGTCCCTATCCGTTATGGCAACCACCATCAAAGCTCACCTGCGCTGGGGGCGGGGATTGAACAGGGGCGTAGGTAATGGAGGGGCAGAGGGGGCGGCCGCCCCTCCAATATTTCGGCTAGTCATCGTTATATAAAACGTAAAATCCCCCAAAAATCGCCGCCCCAAAACCAGTATTTTTGTAATCACGAACCGTCAGTGCAGAAGCCACGTGTCTCCTCTCCGTCTGCTCTGAGGTTGTCAATATCCCTTGTTAGGTGTCATAAACTAGGGGCCAGGGTAAATGTCATTGCTGTAATTGTTTTATTGTTCTTTTCCGTAATTGCACTGTCGCTGTTTTGATTAAGGACAGGCTGTTCTTTAAATTTTAATTGATCGCTTTAATTCAAAATGAAGAAGTGAAACTCCGGAAGCTGCAGCAGTATTGCAGTTTTATCATACACACCTCTGTGGTCAAAGGTTACTGCCACTTAAAACAATTTTGAGTAAATATACGCGTGAAAATCATTTATTAGTTTGAAAATATTTTTGTTCTCTAATTTCAGGTTTTAAATATGTCCATCAGTAATAAAATATATGTGTTGTGAATGTTATTTTTTCTCATATCGCTTGTTAAACTCCGTCATTAAAATACATAAACATTTACTTAATTTTATGTTTTAATTTGCACGAGTTTTTGGAAAGAAAAAAAAACTGTGAGATTTCTGGGTCGTAGGCGGCATTGGACAAACTGATTTCATGAAAAACTGAGAATGAGACAAACATCGAGCATTTATATCAACATGAAAGTTCCCCCAAAACGCACCATATTAATTGTTATTGTAATTTTCTTCGGAACCACGGGAGAGGACAACCCTCTCAAACGAACCCCTTTATGTTCCCAGTACAGAAACTGGACCGCCCCTCCAATGTTTGGAGGTTATCTACGCCCCTGTTGAACCTAGGTCGCCAAGATGAGAAGTGCGAGTAACAGCCACTGCGCTAACACGACAGCCTAATACTTTATCAACGTATACACCATTCTATATACCGTCAAAGGCCACATTTATAAAGGGGTCTTAAAGGGACTTGTTCACGTTTTAATAAATTGACAAAATTGGAAAAAAAAAATCAGATCTGCAAAGTTTCGTTGTAGTTATGATATTTGCGAGGAAACAGTTATACAGATAATTTACCATGCTCTAAAATATCCATTACATGCATCTTTTGACGATTTGAAAACCTGAAAATTATAAAGCGTTACAAACGCGAAACGATTGAATAATTTGGAGAGTTCTGTTGTTATCGTTATATGTTGTGACATTACGAGAATTACAAGACTTTTTCTCCATGAGTCAGTAGTTCGAGTCCCGGTGTGGATAACGTTTTGCCTATCTTTATTTTATTTTTCTTGCTTTAAACTGGAGCTATTTAGTTCCGATGTTTACATTTATCAATTTAAAGAATTTACTGAGAAACTTCAAAACATGCCAAAATCTGTGAACAAGTCCCTTTAAGTGGTTACCATTTCGTATGAGTACCGGTAGGTCAATAGTACTTTTGGTATATAAATGTTAGCTAAGATATTCTAAAATAAAGGCATGGACTGTTATTGGTGTTATTGTTTACTCATCATCAGATTAAACCCCACTTTCATCCTCGTCAATTGTTGAAGCTTTGATAATCGTACGAAGAGAAATCACTGTGGTATGTTCGGTATTAAAACGTCAAAGATTTACCTCCCTTGTTTTTATAAAAAAAAATCTGTACGAATATAATGTGTTATGTATGTTATCGTTTATAAGATTTAATATTCATTTTGGTCTTATAACACATACACCAAAAATGCCAGCACAGACTTCACTTTTTCACCGTTTTTATTATTTAGCCACCGGCATTAAAGTAAAAACAATGTATTCACTGCAAGTTTGTGGACAAAACTGTGTAAGTACAACAGAGCTTGTCAGACATCGTAGTAATAAAGATATAGAGTTTAGAGTTTATTTCAATATACATTAGGCTTTAAGCCCGTGAGTTCACACATATTACAACACAATATATTCACAGATGATCAATGACGTACATAAGTTTTAACATAACCAAGATCAAAATCTTTTCCGAAAGTTATAGTAATACAACTCATTTGTATACATTATATAATAGATGATATGATGGTTGTAATACTCTGTACTTACGCTTCCAGTGCCATTATCAAGCTGTCAGTGTTATATTCCGTTAAAAACTCTCTTTAAATCACTCCTCAGTAAATATATTTTCCATGTTATATCGCTACTGGCATCATTTAAGGGTCTTCTGGTTTGGCACACTACGAAATAAAATATCGGAATCCACAATAAAAACACAAAATCAACATGGTTTGAACTATTTAAACGCCGATTGAATGAAACATGTATGCTCAAAGTACTAAATCCCTTTTTTAAACAATGTTTGTTTTCATATATATTTAGTAGTAGGAAGAACGGTTAAGTTTTGCACAGCGCTTTGGTAAACAATAAAATATCATAATACTATCGTATTTTTCACAGTGTTTTGCTCATGGTTTTGGTAGGTATAATTTTCGACACAGCAATAACCTGTCAAATTTTCAACGACGGCCTGGTATTGAGTTTCAATTTTTAACGTTCCTTTTGATGGGATCGATTGTAATTTTAAAGCGCTATCAATTTTCTCGATGTCAATGTCGACGTGGTGTAAAGGTTTATAGATAATAAATTTGAAGGTCTTAGGCATAACTGCGTAATTTATTAGCCATAAAACTAAAAATTGCCATCAAAAGTAAACAATATGTTGACCTTCAATCATAACATTATTATGACTTGCTCTTAACTTAGTTTGATGATTGATTTTAGTCTTTTATAGGTCGCCTAATAATCATCACTACAATCACGTTCAAATAACATTTTTATAAATATGGGCCGTGAAAAGGGAGTTTGATGCATGTGCGTCAAGTGTCGTCCCAGATTAGCCTGTGCAGGTCGTACGGGCTAATCAGGGACGACACTTTCCGCTTGTATGATATTTTGCGTTTAAAGAAAGTCTCTTCTTAGCAAAAATCCAGATTAGGCGAAAGTGTCGTCCGTGATTTGCCTGTACGGACTGCACAGGCTAATCTGGGACGACACTGTACGCACATGCATAAAAACCCATTTTCACAGATCGAGGTTCATATGTTATAGATCTGCACGTGTATTTAACGATTCAAAAGTATTTTAAAATCACAAATTAAGTGTGTAGAAATTAATAAGCAATATGAGCAGAAGTATGATTTATAAAATTAAAATGACGTCAATGTACATAATGTATATTCATTTTATACAGAAAAAAACTTCGTGCAATATATATTATGCAAAGGCATACAGAATATTTTTGCATTGTGTTGAAATAAATATTAGCCTTGCTCTGTGAAAAGGGGGTTTAATGCACGTGCGTAAAGTGTCATCCCTGATTAGCATATTCGCACTGCACAAGCTAATCTGAGACAAACTTTTACGCACATGCATTAAACCCCCTTTTCACAGAGCGATGTTCATATCAATATTTCAAGGTGATCCTACTTTTTACTGTGCATGCTTAATTTAATAAGCAATTTCTTTTACTTGTATTATGATGACCCTAAAAATTAAGATTAAATTTGGAAAGAATGTATATGCATTACCGGTAAACATACGTGTTATTTATAATGAGAGTTTATGGTAAGATGTCCTATAAACTACATGTACAGGGAGTTTCATAATGTGTGATACAGTTTCAAACCTTTGTCGCTTTTTCAATCAAAGAGCTAATACAAAGGTAAAGGTATCAGATTAAAGGTAAATGATCAAAATTTGATATATACAAAAGTTGATGCGCTCAGGGGAATAAAACGTTTTCCCGTACGTTATGTCTTATATAAAATGGTGAAGATTCTTTGTCATTAAGAAACAATGTTTGTGTATATATCAGTTTTATTGAACCCGGGGTAATACTTTGAAAGTGTATCACATATAATGAAACACACTGTATATGACTCGCTCTAGATGAAAAGACATACAGTGCATATATACATACGAACAAAAATCAATAATCAGATTATAAGTTTCCTATAAATAACGGACAATAGAATAAATCAAACATAATCCAATATCAAACGGAAATCCTTGGCATGTACTAAAATAAAAATCATGTTAAACTGATGATCAGTTAATCAATGTATGTTTAAAAGTTCTACAAGAACACATCATGGCGTGCACTCAACAGTCTCCGTGCGACGCGAAACGCAAAATGTTCGCCAAACTATCCGAATGTCTTCTAATCAGAACTAGGTGAGGTCAGAATTTGGCTACCCGTGTCTGGTGCATCACATGAATATATAGTAACCACCTCTTTGAAAACCGTACCTCTTAAACCCCGGCGTTTTTGTAATGTTGTGTTTTTGGTTGTCGTTTTTTTCTTTATTCCTTTGAAAAAAGAGAGTGTAATTTCAAACGGTTTTAAGCGTATTAGTATGTTTATATCAGAAACATATTACATTCTGAAGGGTATTTATACTTGTTATAAAATGGTCAATCATAAAGTAAATGCATGAAATTTACAATTATATTCAAGTGTGTGTGTGTGATATTGAAGATTCTATACAGGAATATATTGAGTAAATTCATAAATCGCATATATATTTATTTCATGTATTTCAATAATATGTCAAAGTGGTAGAACACATCAATAGTATGGATAAATGTCCATTTTGGGGATTAAAAGTCTAATTTGCGACTAAAAATCACGTACTTCATTACATTAGTTTGCATTTTATTTGTTATGATATGCAGAATTAGCTCTTCTCTTTAAAAGTTTTTTTTTAAATACATTTGGATTATACCTACAAAGTTTTAAATACAATTCAATCACTGTCTCCTTGCTACTGTAAATGGTGCAGCCAGTATGTCGTGAGATTTTGTGTAAGTGCCTTAAACATGTTAACTACCAAGCACATAAACACATAATTTCACCAGGGACCGTCCTTGCTGACCAGCGTTCAAATCACAAATACCGAGTGAAACAAAACATAGATCCAAACGATTGAACAGTTTGTGACAAACGCTAAATGTGAATTGTATTGAATTGATACACTTATAAATTAAGGGATGGTAACGACTATCCGAATATTCGAATATTTGAAAATCGGCCTAATATTCGAATCCAAAATTCCTGTTCGAATATTCGATTTTTATGCGAAGATGCTTCCAAAACAGTTTAAAGTGCAAAGGCGCAGTTTGGTTCAGTGCAGATCGCTTTCGTGTACACGTCATCGTTTAGATAACAGCTGCCATAAATTAAACATAATATTGCATGCGAATACCATAAACCAGGGCTATTGTAAAACTGTTGCAACAAATTGCTTGAAGACTGAGTCAGTGTTAAAGGAAATGTTGCAGTTGATTTGAGATTTATAAAACAAAATTTTGGGCAATTTAAAAGGGGCTCACTAAACGAACAATCGGTTTTATTAGGGTTATGCATACAAGTAATTTCATCGATTAATAAAGAAAAAGCGAAACACTGCAATACTATCCAGTCAATGATTTCGTAGCTCGTTTCGATATTAAAATGTGATTGCATAGTCTTCTGACTATACGCCCACCACGCATGTACAAATATTGTCATTATTTGGATAATATATGTTGGTCATGCTGTTCATAAGTTATGATTTCTAAGGCAATATTATATTTGACGAAAGCTTAACTTTGTAAATTTATACTTGTTTTTGGTATACCGGGTATTAAATTTTGCTTGTCAGTTTTAAGCAAAAGGCGATGAATTTTCAACACATCATAAGTTGGCAATAATTCTCTTATGGACGTTTATATCATTCATTTAATTGATTTTTTAAAATAAAGAAATTACATATTGTATTTGCTCGACACCGTTGTAGAAGACGGAGCGGAGGCACCATCAGCTTTCGGATTGAGAAAATATGCGTTTTAAAGCTACTCAAAATTATGAATTTTACAGATTGAGACGCGTTTATTTGATCGGTTGAATATTCATTATAAACCATGTTTGCATAGTTTCATTTTTTAATATATATTCAATGTGTTGGTGTTTAATGTAAATTTACACAGCACGCCGCACGATGTATTACGTAGAATGTGAAATATTCTTGTTATCCCTTTGATTTGCGCTTAGAAATCAAATTTAAAATGACGATTTGTTTCACCGTTTCATCTTATGCATGAAAGATAAACCGAAGGTAGGGTACATATTTGTTGAAATTGAAATAATTTATTGATCGGTGTACTGGTAAACGACCTCGCGATTTGATTTGCATGTACAAGTACCACGTCGTTGCTATGTCAATACCACTCTCAGTACGTTAAACATTTAAAACAGCTATAAACTTCCTGTTTATGTGATATTTTATATTTTCATGTTTTAGTTTTCACATAAAAATATGAATTATTGGTGCCTATTTTCTGATTTGCATAATATTGTACATAAACGAGCTACAAACACTGATACATTAAGGACATAAAATCGCGAACTATTTATTTTTCCTGTTTTGTACCATCCTGTGCTAGGTACAAGACACCGATTTAATACGTTCGTGAACTTTTCATAAGTACCACTTAATTCATAACTTTATGGTTGCGTGATAACAAAGGGTATAAAAGGAACGTGCAGTGGTAGTCCAGTATCGGTTGTGAAAACATTGTTAACGCATACCCGAAACACTCAACTCCTCGCTTGCAAAATGAAGGTCGCCATCGTTCTCGCTTTGCTGTGCGTCGTTGCTTTGGCAGGTAAGACATTTTTTTTTTTTTTTTTTTTTATAAATGTAAATGTGTTTGTTACATCTTGAAATTCGGATCGAATTATTTTTTTTATTTTGCTCTGTATGCTTTAATTTTTGTTGAATAAGTGTAATATATATATTTGTTATTGAGTAGATTTTCACTGCCAATATTTGTTTTAATTTGGCTGGGATGATTTTTTTTCATGTTTGTTAACACGGAGTAAAATGGCAATACTTATTTTGAATATCACAGTACGTACAAACAGCCTGTCATAAATAACCAATACAGTCAATTATTTAGTGAATATATTTTTAATTCAATGCTCTCGGCTTCTTGACCGGTCGGTAAATGCCTGACCGGCTTACAAGCGCAGTGTATTTTAGGATATAAAAGATAAATTCTTGCGTGGACAATTTTTGTATTCACTTCATGTGTGACTCTAGATTCTAAAAATAACAAATGCATCAACTATGTAATTGTTGCTTACCCGGTATAACGTCGTTTCATCATAAAATAAACTACAATTATTAAATACAATTAATTTTGTTCATGTGATGCACTGTGACGAGCCAGAATGAATTTGTACTATATGATTCTTGGTCCTCAAGTGATTAAGATTTAGTAATATCTATAATTATCTAAATGTTATCGGGCCTGCGACATTTGTAGTTCAGTTGCTATAATGAAAACTAAATAACAGAGTAATCTTATTGTAAAAGCGCTAGGTTCGACACGTCTGTACTTGGCTGAAACCTTTAATACTTGACATTGAGCATTCTAAGGCGATGACCCCAATTTGAAATATTTAAAGGTTTGAGTTATGTTCTCGTACGATTGTTTTGTCCTATTATGTATGAGAAAATGTTTACTTGCCTTAAATAAAGGTCTAGGGGTGGCGACGAGATTTTTTCCTTTTGCAGATGTCTCAATATTCCTGTATTTACTTCTATTCACAATAATTAATAACCTCGTTTCAGAGATTCCATGCCCGTGCCCAAAGGTGATCGCCCCAGTGTGCGGCCAACCCCTCGGGGAGGCTGTTGCCTGGTATGAAAACTCCTGCCTGGCCACATGCGAGTGAGTGTTGAATTATATCATAAGTTTTCGCGGAAGCCACTTGGCCTATTGTATTCAATTATATCATACGTTTTCGCGGTAGGCACATGTCCTATTGTTACTCTAGTTACCCCTTAAGAATAAATAAGCACACTTCATGGAATATAATAACATGACGGCTCACACAACGCGTGGCAATATTTGTTCAATATATAGATTCTCAGAAATTGCACTTGAATATAAGACTTTGTTCGAATTGAATGCACAAATACCTATCCAATTTATGAAGTTTTTTTTACGGTTTGACATCTCTTTTAATTATAATGTTATAAGATGTATTTAAAACATTGTCATCTTGATTTAAAGGGACTGCCCACTAGATTTTGGCATGTATTGAAGCTTGTCATTAAATACTTTAAATGCTTTATATTGATAAATTAAAACATTTGAACTAAAAATCTCCAGTAAAAAAACAAGAAAACAATTTAAAAAAGGGAAAAAAAGTAACCCTCAACAGTGCTCGAACCACTGACCCCCGGACTCCTGGAGTCCTAGAGTAAAAAGCTACCTGCTTAGACCACTCGACCACGGCCGCTCATGTTTAATGCGGATGTATTTTTTAGCTATATAAGCAATCCTCGTAGGTTCCCAAAATATCGTTTCGCGTCGCGCGACGCTTTATCTAGTGGACAGTCCCTTTAAACTAAAGATCACTGTCATTTTTTAAAATATAATTTTGACCGTTTTATTTCTTCTTTAAAAGCGCATTATTTCGAATTAATAATTCGCATGCCAGGAATGTTATTTTGCTCACATTGATCCGCGTCACGCGAAAATGGGTCTAATGCCATATACGGCCAGCGTAACTCCAGACCGCCTGCACAATTCGTAGTCTGGTCAGGAATTACACGGTCCGATAATCAAACCATGAAACCTTGTGCGACTTTTATGCGGATTTCAAACACTTAATATAGAAATTAAAATGCTATTGCGGGAATAGTGCTATCCACATTAATTTGTTTAATAACTAGGTAAAAGTATATTTTCATATACATCATTTTGCTACCCGTACCTAGTAACTACCATATGATTGCATCCAAGGTTATAAATTAATGTTTTGTACAATGCATATCCATACATATAATTATGATATAAACATATACATTATTATTAAAAAACTATTTGATATGACAACACTGATAATTTCGCAGTTTCAGACATGTGTAATGATATTATTAACGGAACCGTCGTTTACAGAGTTAAATTCTTTATGCATTTGGCCATTTCTATTAGATTATACATATTCTTCGTATAATGGAATGTATAAAGGTTCAATACATCTGCTGATAGTTTTGCGCATGCGTGATAGAGACGCCATAGAGCACCAATCAGATTTCACTGTTCTGATATTTTAGCAAAGCGGTTGTCGTTGATGACAGTGCCTGTGCCCATCTGGCGAAACCTGGACATGGAATTCCTCTCTTCTAGACTGACCACCTCCTACTTCACCACAATTCGGACAACAAAATGGACACTTCTATGATTTTTTTTTACTCTTTATCTTTTTCCCAAACGTGTTATTTACATGATTGTGTCGTTATTTTAAATGTATAACATCCTGATAAGATAACGTTCTTTTGACTTGAAAAATAAATACTTTCATTTCTTTTAAATCTTCTCGTTGATTATTTAAATCTTGTTCATGGCTCGAATGGTCCTTGTCGGCTCAGGTATTACTTAAAAGTACGCCGGGTACTCTTAAGTATACTACAAAGTTACCGAGGTACGGAAAATATACTAAAACGTACCCCGGAGTAAGGCCGGGTGTCTTTTTGCGTATTTTAATTACCCGGAGTATATTGTAGTAAACCTAAGAGTACCAGGGGTACTTTTAAAAGTAGTACCTGAGCCGACAATGAAAAATTGAGCGTCACTAAGTGCAACGAAAGTTTGCAAAACGCTGTTGTATCAGAAATGGTTTAAAGAAAAATATCGAAAAGGAAACGGGCAATAAAGTATGTGACTCCGATTCGTTAATTTCCGCACTGAATCTTAATAATGAGTACCATACATTTTAAAGTTCAGCCGTTCTTATCAAGACATTCATTTATCGAAGCCGACACAACGAGTGTTTTATATCAAAGAACAAAATTCACCAATAATCTACCGACCCCTTCCCCAACCCACACAAAATTATAAAATAAAAAAAATGAAATAAAATATACATGTTTTTTTTTCTTCAAATAAATATCAAAACGCTGATATATTGCTGTCGAGAAAATAAAATAAACTTATGCAATTAAACGAGATACAAATGTATATTGTAAATAAACATTTTCTAATGAGTTCGAATTATATTGCAATATCTTTTACACGATAAAAATCGAACATCCCATAATACTCTCAACTAACTTGCTACCTAGGCAGTTTGCAAATACCTTAGGCCACAGCAATTTGATCAGATGTTTGTCGGATTTGAAATCTTAAATTCATGAATTAAAACTAAAAATAAAAATTGCGCCCGAATGGACCATTTTGACATATTTTAAGACAAATACTGTTTAATTTACGTCAAACAGTCAATTGAATGAATTAAATAAGCTGAATTCGTTTTCTAGAAATGTTGAACCAATGTGTAAAAGGTTGTCTTTGCGTAGTGATATGGTGTCCGTCTAGCGACCGGGAGGTCACGGGTTCGATCCCCACTGTGGGAGCGTTCTTTCGATTTCGACTTCCTCCAAGTACTGGTTCTTAGTCATAGGAAACGGACTCGAGAGCGTTTCAATGAGCCAAAGGCTTTCGATGCAATCGAGCTAAAATAAATAGGTTTAAACTAATCTAACCAATGTACACAATACATTTTTTTTCTGCGCTGCCTTTCATTATAATGATGCTTTTTGTTCGCTCGCTCGCTCGCTCGCTCCAATATTGTTGGGCAAAATTATATCGAACAACAGATCCGTTTGTTACGGCCTTAATAGTAAATAAACACGACATACTGTCAGTACGTACAGTCCAATTATTTCCTAACTAACCTACATGGACCATATAGATTTTGGTAAGTTACTTAATTAAGCACTTCGCAGCCCTAAAAGAAGAATATAGAAAAATCTCAGTAGAAATTGTCCTTCTTAAGGTCGCTGGAGCACTACATTTTACAACCTTCATTACGTTTTTTTTTATGCATTACGATGAACTTTGTGTGTACTACATGATGCTCATATCTCAAATTTTGTGAACGATACGTTATTTAGCTGATATTTGTATTTACTTTATTTCATCGAGCCTCAGAAAGTTGTTATTCTCTCCGGTGTAATTTAAACAATTGAGGACCTGGTAGATATTATGAAAAAGTATCTTTTAATTAGCAATGAGACATCAACTTTACAGTTTTCTCAGAATTGGATAGCAGAAGTATAGTCAGCAGTAGTATTAAAAATAGAATATCAATTAAATCTATGACACACAATTCTTAAAATTACAACAAGTTCATAAAGTGGCATCCATTTAATGAAAATGTGCCAAATTTCGGCTTTATATGTCTAGTAACTACATTTATTCAAACAGAATACAAACGGAATATTAGAACAAATAAGCCGCCATAAAATTCATTTCTGTATCAATCGTGCAAAGCGCATGCGTAGAAAAACCGGATGTTGGCGTGTGTTATCGATTGAAAATGTTTTAACAAAGCTTAACTTGCAGAGTATATTACAACACTTAATTTCAAAATGTGATTTCCATCCTTTTAGTTGTAAGTTACAGTTTAGTTATTGAAATTATAAAGTTCAATAGTTCAGAAAAAGATTACTAGAAAACTAGAAAGTCTAACAAAAATAATTTATTCTAAAAACCATTCACGACAAGTCAGTAAGTGTGTAAGAAACGAATGTCCTAAAACATTCATTTTCTGTGGTGAGAACAGGGGTCATTCTACTAGATTCCGAAACAATTATGAAACACTGTTCCTTATCACTATATTTTTAAATTTTAAAGTTCCAAACAAATGCCGAAAAGGGTTGCCGGCCACACATTGTAAACACAAATTAACACGAACGAATTGTATAATCATCAAAATATATCTGTGTAACAGAAGCAAATTTAGACAACTTGTGTACGTCAGTTTTGGTCAATTATTAATGTAATTAAACGAATTTTAAGGAAACTGTCCGCGCAGACTACAAACGAAGGAATGATCCGTGCGCATGCAACGATTAGCTTCGGAACGTCACGTGATTTGCAATTTGATATATTTAACCAACGCGAAAATCGTATAATCCGCACTTTTTTTTTATAAATGTACATTAACATAAATCTTTGGATTTGGCCATACAACTGTATTGATGATCATTAGCCAATAAGAGGGCATTTGATGGTGCATATGGATCATTAAGTTTTACTGAAGTTTGCACTGACTTCAGCATGTTATAAATCAAAATTTCGATCGTCCTGAAGTAGGCATGCTATTGCGTTGCTTGATTCAAATACGTCATATGCAGATAACGCAGAGTATTTCAAAATAATTGGCACTATAAATTATAACGATTTCACAAGTAGCAGTCAATTGCTGATTACTAGTAAGTGTGCCAAGAGGAAAATCATGGTGACGTCATTAGTGTTGTTGATATAAGTCGCGTTCTGAGAAAACTGGGCATAATGCATGTGCGTAAAGTGTCGACCCAAATTAGCCAGTCCGCACAGGCTAATCAGGGACGACACTTTCCGCCTGAACTGGATTTTTCGCTAAGAAGAGACATCATTTAAACGAAAAATTCCATAAAAGCGGAAATTGTCGTCCCTGATTAGCCTGTGCGGACTGCACAGGCTAATCTGGGATGGCAGTTTACGCACAAGCATTATGCCCAGTTTTCTCATAACACGACAAATAATAACAGCTGTATGCGCGGCGTTAAATGAGACAAGAGATTCCTGTTCTAAGAGACAACCTTTTTAAGAGACAATTTGTTTCTGAAATGTATGCTGCTTAATAGCTGCTATCAATTTGCAGATTATGCTATGATATTTTGCGATAACGCAAACTGGTTGCACAAAAAAGCCCGTGAAAAAAACTTATATACCGTGTCGAAAATTCTGAAAAAATTTCAATGAAAAGTCAATTAGACCACTAGTTTGAGAATACATTCATCAGCCAAATTATCTTAAAACAAGGCAAAAATAAGACGCCGCAAATATTGCCAGTGATGCCATTCAGTGATCCAGGGTATATTTTAGGACGAATGATGGAACCAAATTTTGAAGGCCTTTGCAAACAGTTTGGATCCAGATGAGACGCCACAAAACGTGGCGTCTCATCAGGATCCAAACTGTTTGCTATTTTGATAGTGGTCTTTGAAAAAAAGTGAAGAAAATTATGATTTTAGAAATTCAGCAGACGACATTTTAGCAGACCACAAATATCCCAGCATGCAAAGGGTTAAGACGAATGATGGACGTTCGTTGTGTTGATGTTTGTTTTGCAATTATTTATTTTGTTATAGTACTGTTATATCGTGTTATTTCGCTAAGACAATTTGAAACTATGCGTTTTTATCAAATAAAAAAGGTGACCATTATTGTTTTTTATGAAGGACGATAGATTTTGTATCTAAGAAAGTGTAGAAATGCAGAAGTTTTAAGTAACATCTCAATGAGAGTACCAAATAGTCATCGGCAGGGTATAGCAATCTTTAAGACAATATACTAAAAATGGTGTTTGAAATGAAAACATATACTGATGTTGCACCTACCAAATTGTGTGTAGTTGTTAACAAGTGCTACTTGTATAAACGTGATCTCAAAGTAATCGGTATAAAAAATGAAAAATATAGAGTCGTATGCATGACATGTTTCAGTAAACCAATGCGAAATAATTTAATGGATGGTGTGATATGGCAAATACATAGATCTGTCTTTTGATGATAGGTTTTGAAAAGTTTTCAAAAACAGTTTACACAACTTTATGTGCTTTCAACACTAGGTTAGTGAATAATATCATATTACAGTGGCGTATCAGAGCAGAATGATAGGAGCATTCCAGAAGACAACGACAGACGAACACATCAAACAGAAACTTGTGTCGTGTTCTGAGAAAACTGGGCATAATGCTTGTGCGTAAATTGTCATCCCAGATTAGCCTGTGCAGTCCGCACAGGCTAATCAGGGACGACAATTTCCGCTTTTATGGAATTTTTCGTTTAAATGATGTCTCTTCTTAGCGAAAATTCAGTTTAGGCGGAAAGTGTCGTCCCGGATTAGCCTGTGCGGACTGCACAGGCTAATCTGGGATGACACTTTACGCACAAGCATTATGTCCAGTTTTCTCAGAGCACGACACACTTATCAATGACGATCATTCACAGAAATTCGACAACATCTTTTCAGAATTAAATTGGATGGACAGTCAAGGTAGCAAACATGTGAAAGCATCAATATTTGTGGAACAAATTATGCTAAGTTGGACATTAATATAATAATACGGATATCGCATTAATTGTGTTTGTTAAGTGTTATAGTTTACAATTGCTTACAGTATAATAGTAACACCTTGCTCGTACTCCATCGTTTTTTTTTCCGGTTTTATGCCTTATTCAACATTAGTTCAGTCATTTAATTTCATAATTTCATTTTTAGTATGATTGGTCTTCTTAAGACATCAATTGTTTATTATAAGTCAAATTCATGTTTTGTCAACTCACTTGTTTAGACAGAGCATCTTTTTATATTAACAGAAACTTAACGTGCGAAAAAAACCCAAACGCCAGGAATCATCTCAGCCCGTCGTAGCGTTCACAGCTGTCAAGACGGATATTCAGAATAATGTCGGGGTCAACCAGAATATCTTGTTTGACAACATTGTCCTGAACGAAGGCGGCGGATTCCATCCTCAACACGGATTATTCATTGCCCTAGCAAGAGAAATCTATATTTTCACAGCCACCGTTCTTCATCCGCCCAAACCAACAAATACCTTCGTGCAGCGGTTACTCACAGTGGTCAAGATGTCGCCCTGTTGCACTCCGCCGCAAACACCTGGGACCAAGGAACACAAACCGTAATCCTGAAAATCGAGCCCGGAGACGAAATTTGGGTTAGAAAGGTACATTATGGAGGCGAAATCGTTAATGGCTGGTCCTACACAACATTTTCTGGTATTCTTGTCAATGCCCTTTGAATATGTATTTAATGCATGTGTTTTGCTTTAGTTATGTGGTTTTGCAAACAATAAATAATGGATAGTTTTCAAATTGTCTAGACATGTGTTCAGTTTAAACGTTTAAGTAATTATAGTGACATTTTGCACACACTTTATTGGCTTAATGCTTGTACGTAAAGTATCGTCCCAGATTAGCCCTTGTAGTATGCACAGGCTGATCAAGGACTTACGTTTTTCCCTAGACTGGATTTTTGTTTAGTCGAGACTTCCTTTCAACATACAATTCCACAAAAGAAAACTGCACAGGCTAATCGGGACGATACTCTTCGCACATTTGCCCTGTTTTCCTCTTATGCTTTTGGTGTATGCAGGACATATACATGTTCAACAGAATGCAAGTAGAACCAAACATTTATCTACACAAACCTTCGAACAAATGAGAGAGCAACCCTTTATCCGACAAAACAAAATTTTGACAATCATTTACATAAATTCTTATTGTTGCATATGTAGCTAACACTTATTATTTTGTTATAATACTTCATAGCGAGAGAAAAAGAGAACATTTTACAAGTCACAAAGCACGAAGCGCGATCTAATAACAAAAGCTCACCATCGATGAGGACGATGCGCTCAGATGAGTTAAAATCAAGCAAATTCGTTAAATTTATATCCCCCGCCACATGCATTTTGTTTAAGGATGGGTGCAAATCGGACGGCTGAACATACTGACAGATGGACGGACGGACACAACTAATTCTATATCCCATCGCCTTTGGCGGGGGATAATTATGGGAGAAGGAAGGACAGACAAGTCAGCGACTATATGCTCTCCCTTGTTGGAGCACAAAATCTCCCACCTGTAATTTCTAAGTACAAAGATGTATACATCTGGAAAAAATGTTGGTCAGTTAAGGGGTTTAGCGTAAGACCTTACATGAAGCATTTGTGTAACCTTGACCCTTGATGTGAATCGTATGACCTTACAAGAAGTATATTGTGTGACGTTGACCTTAGCCCTAAACATTAACCTTGACCTTAGCCCTAAACATGAATCTTACATATGACATATGATATAAGGCATATTTAATCAAAATATGTGATTTTGACCTTTGTGTGTGACTTTGATCATGACCCTTGCAACCTGGATAATATATTTGACACTCAGCTAGATAATGGAGAACAATTGTGGACAGTTATTACAAAATCCCTTGATAAAGGAATGGCTAAATAATGAATAATTCATCAAATTTGTGAGATTTGACCTCAATGTATGACCTTGACCTTTGCCCCTAGGATTATGGGTGTTGAATGTGAAGCACCCCCAGATGATTGAGAACAACTATGGCAAGTTTCATGGCTCTGGCTCATGTGTTAATGGAGATAAAGCTCTAAGCTTATATTGAAAAACATTTTTTCAAGATACAAAGGACCATAACTCCATTATTAACAGATGGTGTACAATGCCATTTGACGTGCATCATCTTCTTATCCGTATATATACTCATACCAAGTTTCAATGAAATCCGTAAAAACACTTCCAAGATATGGCTCCGGACACAAAAGTGTCGGACGGACGGATGGACGGACAACGCAAAAACAATATCACTCCGCCTATGGCGGCGGATAATTAGGTTTCTGTTGAATATTTCGATAATGTCTATTGTTTTACCAACAAGGGCCAGTTTCCGGTGGACCCACTATATTTCACATTGTTTGTTTGCTGGATTGTCTTCGTAATTAAATTGATATTAAATCGAATTTGAATTCTCTGTAAAAAATATATTTGAATAACAAAGCTATCACGTTAATTGTTATAATTTTGTATGTTAGTAATTAACGCGTCATTCAACCGGTTTAAAACCCCGATGCTAAGCATCGACCGTTTCAAGGCAATCAATGGGTGGTACCCGTATTAGACAGTTAAATTCCTCGTTCATATTTATGTATTGATAAAAGATTTAGGAAATCTAATGTTGACATTAAAATCGTATATACTAGCTGTCTAATATAGATTTCTCTGTTCGCGAACTTTATAAATAATTAACAATAAACACAAATGTAACGTGAGATGTATTTGTTAGATTTAAACTATCGTCTGCTACAACTGAATCGATATAGCGTACTAGATTTTTAGCCTAGTTGCAACGCAGTTGCAAATAGGCTTTTGTAAAAACCACATTTCGAAATCACAGTTAGAATGGTTGTCTTTTTTGAAGCCTTACCTGATTTGTAGGCAGACGAAATAGATATTTAATATAGTATTTGGTTATTCTTACAAGTTTTCATTTAGAAACTTTTTTCTAACATTTTCTTCCAAGAATATTGCTTACACCGTTTATAGTGAATTTTTCTAAAACCGTTTTACGTGAAAAAACGTTCTTAGAAACTAAAACAAATTTCGTTCGTAAAACTATTCTATCTGCATATTCTGCATTATAAATCTGTATTCAGAACTCGATCTGTTGTGCACGTTTGCATCTTACGCTAACCACAATTCTCCTACGACAAATTATTGACGCAGACGAATAGGGTTTCATAACAATCACAATCTGCACTAAACATCTGTATTACAAATTATAATAGAGCCGCAAAATAAACACCCCCACTGTTCACACGTGATACACAATCTGCACAAACAATCTGTTTTCTGAATTCAATCTGTTGTGCACGTCTGCATATAACACTAACCGATTTAAAAAGGCTGATACTAAATGACAAACAATATGTTTCATGCAAATACGCGACCGTAATGTGTTTTAAAACTTCAAACACATTATTTCGATTGTATGTTGAAATTCTATCCTTGTTTATGTGTAAAAACCAATAATACCTTTAACGCTCTTGAAAACGTTACGAGTGTCGAGTAGAGCTAACGGTTTAAATGTGCATCGAATTTAACGGATTCGCGCGAATTCTGGACGAGTGTTGTGTCTGTAAAATATTCAATGGAAAGCCGTAAATGTATCAAGTCGGAAAAGAAAACGGATGGTTGCATAATGGTATGTGTGAAATAATATATTATTTTCATAGTTACGTCATTTTGTTACCATTCACATTCGTCACGATTTGGAATTCCCATTCTAAAAATAGAACATTTTGAAAACACTTGGAAAAATAAACAGACAACAACCAGCGAAAAATAATCGCGGCACCTAAAAATCAAGGGGCAAAATGTTTCGCTAGACGACTGTTTGATCCTCTGCAGTTTGATGGGGGAGTATTGTGGTTTAGCCTGTTTGCATGGGTTAAGCAACCATGACCTCATGCGCCACAGATTTACCGAAGGTAACAAAATGATTGTTTCTGTAAATAATTAAACAAGTAACTATATAACAATATTTCATCCTTGCTAAAAGATCTTTAAACAAAAGCACCGCATAACGGGTGCCAACGCTCGGCTGTGGGTGCTGGATTTTTTATTTTTACCTTTGACCTCGAAGGATGACCTTGACCTTGACCTTTCACCACTCAAAATGTGCAGCTCCATGAGATACACATGCATGCCAAATATCAAGTTGCTATCTTTAATATTGAAAAAGGGATGGCCAATGTTAAAGTTTTAGGACGACGACGCCGCGGACGGCGAAGACGAGCTGGCTATGACAATACCTCGAGTTTTCTTCGAAAACAGCCGAGCTAAAAATGTGCTTTTGTCGGAATGATGGAAAGAAAAGTTTGGTCCAAAATGATGCATGTTCTCTAATCTCACAATATGAACACAACTGTTTAAAATGAATGATTATCCTCTGATTACTGTGTATTCAGCGGAAAAGCAAACAAGTAAAATAATTTCTGAATAAATGCAAACAATTCAACAATTTAATGAATGAAATAAATTACAAGTCATACAAAAAAGCAGATGTGGGCCAGGGTGGAGATTGAATATACATGTTATAAGTAAGCATCCAAAAGAAGAACATCAGAACAACTCGAAAAGAATTGGCTGAACATGGTCGCTAAGCACCGCATGATGTATTCAGATTACTTAAGGCACCCACTTGTAGTAAACAATTAATTGCAAAATTAGACCTAACTTATTTTTATTATCAGGAAAATAATACAAAATATTATATTGCTGTTATCTTTTTCTCTGAAATGAACACCATTTTTTAATATATGTAGATCTATCACTTTGAAAACGCAAGTCCTCTACATGTAAAGTACAAACAAAATTGAGACTTTTCAGTAAGTCATGTTAAATTATGTTACTTTTAGCCCTTGTTTAATTTTCCTGTCAAATAAAATTATGTTGATAATAATGAAATAATACACCTGCTTAAATTGTTTATTTCATGAGAAGGTTGTTCCAATAACAGTATTTATATTTTCACAGAGGCTGTAATGAAATTCATAGGCACCGAGTCGCCTGCAATTGCTGGGGCTGCAACAGTGGCACTGGACACCAGCTTCAGTTTAGTGCAGTCGCTTTCAGCTGTGTATGCCACTAATTTATCATCTTTCAAGTTAAATGCAGATAAACAGTATCCTATTGTTTTCATTCTGTCTATCTGTCACAAAACTTGTCAAACCTTTATATCAGAAACTATATAAGATTTCAAGATGAAACTTCATTGGTGTATATATATCAATCAGGAGAAGTGCCATGCACACGAACCATAACCATACACTTTTTTAAATTAGAGTTATTGCCCTTTGTGTGTATGATGTAACTTTTCCTGGCTATATCTCAGATACAATACAAGACTTCAACATGGAACTTTTTTCAGGGTTACATCTCAGATACGATGAACAAGTCTATTTCAACAAGAAACTTCATTGGTGTGTATAAATCAATGGGAAGAAGTGCCATGCACAAAAACCATAAAGCTACACTTTCTTAAATAAGAGTTATTTCCCTTTGTTGTTTTTGTATGGTGTAACTTTTCAAGGCTATACCTCAGAAAAGATTTCCACATGAAACATCAATAGATATCAATGAGGAGAATTGCAATGCTTAAAAACAGTTACCCTACAGTTAATAAGGATAATACTGTATATGGAGGGATTTACCCCCATATATAAACAAAATTTATTTGGCGGGGGATATCAATTCAAAGAATTTATTTGTTTATATCTTGATTGGGCATTTTAATAATCATACTTACTTGGACAATTGCAGAAAACCCAAGCACAATCATAAAACAAGTTCAGTTGCATTTATGAATTAGCTTGAAAACATCATGTGACAACAAATGCATTAAAAATCATACAATGCTTCATAACTGAGAATCTATAATGGAGATTATGTTCAAATATATCTGTCCTGTTGTAAGTATTTGTTGTAAAATTAGGCGCATTGTGTAACCTGCACATGAGTTCAGTGTTCATTGTTATGAATTTATAAATACGGTTTTAAGGAAAATTAGTACCATATGAAAAACGTTAGACAACCGTCGTGTGAGTATTTGGTATTACACGTTTATCACATTACAAGTTTTTCATTGCGATGAACTTTGCGATGATCAATAATTTTCCATTTAAATATACTTTTATATCGTTTTCAATTGTATTTTTATTATGTTTATAAACATTATGTGCTTCGAACAGGACATAAATGTTCATATCTTTTATATCGATATCAATTTTGATATTTGAAAAAGTAACTGCATTGTTTGCATTTCATTCAAAATCAGCTTTTTTTAGAATTATGGTCATACAATTGTAAGATTAATCAACCTCGAATAGTGTACACCTCCTTGATACTTTAAAACATTATTTGCCAACTGTACGGGCAATATGTTTTGGTATCTCGTTTTATAAGTATTATTGTGCAATTCATTAAAAATAACTTTTGTTCAAACATTATTTTGACTGCACGTGACTGACGCGGCCTTTTTATTGCTGTGAAAAAAGCATATGTGCACATTTTCATAAGTGATAGGGACACATGATTTTATTGTTCTTGTTTTGTGATTTCAATACAGAATGGTTTATTGAGTTGAAAAAAACGGAGGCAGAAATTGTAATCACACAATTTAGTGATTTGCATTACTTTTAACTTCATAGAGGTCAATTAATTTATATTAATATAGACAATCGATATCAGGATAACTGAAAATATAATAACTTTTTATTTGACGGTAAAAGTTCGTTCTTTTTTGTAGGTCAATCCCTGAAACATTGCAAACGACAGAAATAGTAAAATAATTTAGGTTTGAAATAAGTGTTACATTACTTTAATGTGATTTCTCTTTTCATTCTGAAAAAAATTGAGTGATTGACTGAATAATAATAGCACACTCATAAATGGATCATTTTGATCCCAAAGTGTGATTGCTTTCTAAGCTGGCTTAAGGTTAGAATCATTTGTTGACTGAAATTGTTTATTAGTGTTAAACGTTTTTACTTCACGCTGATCCTACCGATTCATTTTGCATGTTTTTCAAAAAAAAGAATAACGAATGTTACCAAGGCAACTGTATTTTTGCTTTTTTGTAAGAATGTAAGTACATATACATAAACTAAATCATTGTTGAAATATCGTGTGATGATATAAGATAAGTTTATCCCGCTCTTATCTTGCATTATATGATTGCTTTAAATTACTAAACATAAATACGCGATGAAGGGTAAAATTATAATTGCTTTCCAATGTTGTTTAAGTCTTACCGTTTATTGGTGTTGTTGTTATTATCTAATTTACAATTGTTATTAAACGTTTGTATTAAGTTCCATAGCTACGGAGATCGGTGTAATTTCCGTGGCAATTTATGTTAGATGTACTTACCGTCAATCATTTGATCATACATGACCAACCGTAAAATGTGAATCCGCTATTCTGTATTGTAAAGTGGAGCACCAATATCTACCATCGTGATCAAAATATATATCCATACCAATGCTGTATTGTTAGGTGGGGCATCAATATTTACCATTGTGATCAAAATGTATTGACAAATTTTTATGCTGACTGCTATACATATTTATATTCAATATTAATTTAGTGTATATGGTAAAAGCTAGTGTGATTTTGTGTAGAATACTTGAAATATAAAACAATTAGAATTGTATAAGAATGTATGATGAATGTACGACAAATATATGTGTATGTAACCATCAAGAAGCTGTATATGAAATACTTTGTTTATGAAATGCAAATATATGAAATGTATAGTATTACATGAAAAGCTTTGTGTATGTGTATGCAATGTTCTACGTATGTATGTAATGGTTATGAGAAGATAACATTTTGCACACAATAGTTTTGTATAATTATACAAACATATCATGTTCTAGCTTTTATTGGAATATCCAGATTACAACCAACACATGTGTGACGAACCGTTAATATGAATTCCCAATGCTGTGTTGTAAGGTGGGGCATCACTGTTTGTCATAGTGATCAAAATGTATTGACATATATATCATTTGCTGGCTTTTATTGGAATATCAAGGTAACAACCAACACTTTTTTTCTGGACAATACTGGCGCGTATGATACACAGTTCGTCAGACGAAGAATGAATTACCTTGGAGAGGCTTTTAAACTTAACGCATATGAATGCAGAGTTGTTTCACTTACAGTATTTAGATTTGTATTAGAATAATATATTAATAAAACAATTTGCTACGTGTTGTATAATATATAGCTGTTCGTCAAAAAGAATATGTAGATACTTTTTTTCCAATTTTTCAAGTTGTTGCTAGAAGCATATCCACTAAACTATGATACTTGATTACTGTATATCAACTATAGATATACGGTAACTTTATTAATTATACATTTTGTCAAACTTTAGTCTGCATTTCTTGTTACACTTTAGATAAATATTTACATATTCAGGTAACTGGTTATACTTAATTGACAGCAAATAAGCTCAGTGCAATTTTCCTATATTAAATATGGAATAATAATTAATCCTGAGATTATACTCCTTGTGTTAACGTTTCGGCATTGCGCCTTTATCAAAACTATGGAAAAAATCTGTTAACTGCATTTTTACGTCTTTTGAAAACACATTTCAAATAATAAAGTAAATGTTTTTTAACGTCAAATGACGTTGTACACGATGACGTTGGAAAACAGTGTTTAGAAAGAATAGTCCGTAAACAGTTCAGATTTCAATATGCGCATTGGCATCCAACTGCGATGGCTATAATCTCGAACTTCCACATTGGTCTAAGCGTGATCGGTAGAACGGAATTTGATGCCATAAAATTGTCATCCGGTTCTTTAACAGTTAACACATTTATTTGATAGTAAACTGGGCGGCAACTGAAGAAACCATCGTAGCAGGTTGACGAGGAGCAGACGACTTCTTTAACAAAGCGCGGGTAATGCAATCTCCCCAAGTCCTTCCATCTATAGTTGGACTCACATGCCCAGTCACTGGGTGTTGGGTAGCCGCACACAGATCGATCCACAGTCCGGTTGTTGGCGTCGTTATTATTAGTGGGCATTCCTGCAGCATATCGTGCTCTATGATTTGAAAGGTAAAGTCTACTTGTTTCTAAATTGGAACCGTCTCTGGACCTTGTTAGCCTGCTTGCGTGTGTTTCGGTGGTGCAAATGTAGGATAGTAATGCTGTGGAGACAAGAGCAACCATGGTCTGAAAATAATCAATAGATACATGTATATTCCATGAGTTGGTTATGTACAACTATATTGCCGCTATAAAACCTGTATTAATTATTTAACGAGAATTTCGTGAATGAACGTATTTTCATTGTATAACTCTTTCTAAATTAAGTAATTTTAAACCATCAGGTGCATCTTCGTTAAAGTTGTTATCACAAGAGCGCGCATGTGCACCATTCGCAAAGTTGACGTTGCAGCGTCATTACTAGCGGATATCGATAATACAAGTGTTATCATTGCAAGACCCATTGACAATCGACTTAGCAATAATCTGTACCGCAACCATACACATAATATACGATCATATGCATACATTCTCTGTGGAGCTGTTTTTTTTGTTCTATTTCCATTGCAATTTTGATGTTCTTACTCCATTCATTTATTCCAGAACGTTATAACTGTATGTAAAAACAGAATCTTTCAATATCAATAAGTGCACAACGTGCAACACATAGAAGAAATCGAAGAGGTATGAATACCAATTACTTGTACCAATGACAACTAGGCTATACAATTCGATGTTGCGCATTTCTGGGACAGGTTCGATTTCGTTTCAGAAAAAAGCGAGTAAAATCTAAGAAGTAGAAACAATGGTTTCTGTCTTTAGGACGACAATAAAACATCCTATTTGTTGAAAATTTGCATGGATACGAATCAAGTACAATAAGAGAAGAAAGGACGATGACATGATAATGCACACCGAGCACACGGAATCTATTATTTATATCAGACACATGGGATTCCATTAAATGTCATCGTTTCTTTTTTACGAAATGCAAAATGTAAAGCGTTTAAGAAATACCTAAGATATACTATGAAAAACACGTCACACGAACTATAATGATTTTAGTATCCTAATATAAGTCGTCCTTTATACGATATAGTCTGATATATTATCCATAGTATGTATCATATATAATAAGTAAACATGCAAAAATGTGTTGACTAAATAGTATACACGTAATACCTTTATTTGTTGAACAAAAGTTTCGCATCTAGTTTTCAAATAAATGACATGTCATCGCCGAATTCTCTAAAGGTCTCTGCCCCCATTTATAGCCAAAAATGCACATGTCAAATATCAACCTATTGCTTGTGTTTCAAAAATTAAACTTTACTCGTAGTTTCTATTTTTCCATACTCTTAACAGTGTTAAATCATTTAAAATCAAATTATGTCTGTCTGGCAACATGAAACTGTATTTGTATAGGGAGAAGAACCATTTAAGACCATGTCTTTCGTTCTAATTCTATTTAAACATGCACTTTCAATAGTAATTGTGACATATTCTCTGTAAAGCAATATGTATTGGTTGAAATAAATATGTTTAAACTAAAAATGCAAGGCATGTGTTTACATCTAATATAAGGGGTATTTCAAAGTCATTTTAACTAACCGAAAATTTTAAAGTGCATATTCGTTATATTCCAAACTTGATTCGCATGTCTAAAAATGGGCATGCATACTTTTACATAAGTTCTCTATCCTTACTACTTCCTAAAAAATAGGACAATTAATTGGCCAACAAAGCGAATTCTAAATTACTTTGCGCATGGGGTTATTTAAGTTGTTGAAGTTTTTTTTAATCAGAGTTAAACCCTCAATGATTTGAATTTACCAGAAAAAAAACATCGCTTAAAATACCATTCTACTATAGAAAAGCATTTGCGAAATTCAGATGTTCCAACAACAAGTTTCTTATTGAAACTGGACGAAATCTTGGTATAGAGCATGATCTTAGATATTGTACACATTGTTTAAATGTAGAAAACACTTGTGTCATTGAAAACGAATTTCGTGTATTTTTTCATTGTTATAAATTTTCACGAAGAACGTAACATTCACCTTTATCTCGATATAGTGGAACAGAGAAGAAATTGATTTTATTAATCTTATAAAAACGAAAAATGACATTGAAGAAAAGTGCATTATTTATATTATCTTAATGCGAACAGTATAAACATAAACTATTCACAACTCATGCATGTATAATGTGACGTATCTGTATATTGTATTCTGGGCCATCGGCCTTTACTTACGAAATGAATTGTATGTTCTTGTTTTGTCTTGCCCCAGGGCGGTGATCCCAAGTTTGGACATTTTATGTTTATAATTAGTGTTCTATAACAAAAGAAGTGATAAGACAACTAATTTCTCTCCTGAAATAGTTTCTTTTGTTTCATGTTTTGCTATTCTATATGACAATGCGAAGGTTGCCTTAGGTTAATGGTGCCTTGGCTGAAATGAGCTGTTTGCTATGATTATACGTTATTGTGACATTGTGCAGATAATAAAAACGTATACATGTAAAAGGCATAGTTAAATTAATGTCTAGCATTCCCTACTCTTTATATTTTCCTACCATAACTTTTTCTCTGGCTGCTATATTGCCTCGTAGCTGAATGAGCAATGGTTGAAAACGTAAGAACAAGAGACGCCACACTGTGCCGAGCTATGACTTAGACTAGCACATGAGAATAGCAGCAGCGATTTTGGAGGTCAAATTAAAGTTTGATTCAAATGGGCCTATTAATATAAATATAAATGTATGTATAAATTATTTTAGAAGCGTCGGTTTTATTGCAGAAACAGATGATAAAGTACACATTTAAGCATGCAATCAATTTAACTCCATAAAAAAACACTGCATCCTCTGGTGTTTACGTACATCTTACATTCCACGTTATAGTTTACCACTATAGTTTCATGTTTATTTAATATGAACGTATATTTTATATAATTTTCATTACTCATGATATTCTCATATTTCTTTGCTCGTCGTTATAAAGGTATTGGCATTACTACTATTGTTTCATGTTTATTTAATATGAACGTATATTTTATATAATTTTCATTACTCCTGATATTCTCATATTTCTTTGCTCGTCGTTATAAAGGTATTAGCATTACTACTATTTGTTTCATGTTTATTTAATATGAACGTACATTTTATTTAATTTCCACTATTAATGATATTCTCATATTTCGTTGCTCGTATAAAGGTGTTGCCATTAATGACTTCTTTAGTAATTTTCCAAACAAAACCACGTTTGCCTGGTTTAAAAAAGGGTTGCTTTTGTTGCTTTGTTTAGTTTTGCTTTCGATTATATAAAAATATCGATGACATTTTTCAAATATTGGACAAATATCATCATATTTAATTAAATTCTAATAGTACTAATAATACTAATAATACTTATAATACTAATGATACTAATAATACTACTACTACTACTACTACTACTACTACTAATAATAATAATAATAATAATAATAATAATAATAATAATAATAATAATAATAATAATAATAATACAAGCTTTATGTTTGCCAATACTATAGATCCTACCTGCATGATATTGCTTATTATCCACATGGTCATTCAGTCGCTAAAGATGGTGCCAGCTTACATATCACCATCATCACTATTTATACGTGCACACCCCCTCGTTCCACCAATAAATACCTCAGCTGTTGATAATAGATGTCTATAGACATGATGAATAATTTTGCGACACCTGAGAAGGAAGTGTTGTGCTGCAAGTCACATGCGATGAGACGTTTCTAAAGTTAAACTTTAAACTTTGAGCAAAAGTCTTCTGGAAATTATTTTGCAATGAGATTGGCTGAAAAAATCATACGTATGTGTACTTTCTGCTAAAGATATGTATTTATAGTTTGAAACAGACAAGTTGAGAGCTGTTTTATTGCACGTCGCAATGAGTATTGTTTTCTGCATTAATTAGTATGATCATGAATACGGCCCGCAAGGGGCTATCTTAATTCGTTTTTTTTTGTCTACTGGATATATAAGTATCTTGACTATAGCCCACACGAGGTTATCTTGATATAGTGTTTTTGCAGTTGAGGTTAAAACGGGACACAGCATGTAAATTGTAAAGACGTTAATCAAAATGTATGGGTCATTCGAGAATTGTTGATAAATTTAGCAACTGAGGTGCATCTTAGAGTGTCATGTAAAGGTTAACACAACTAAACATTCCAAAATATACAAAGACACGAGTATATTCTTCTTTCCTTAATTTCTTTTTGGCAGTATAGTTGTGAATGATATATATTGAAACTTGAATCAATCATACAATTAATAATTGTAATGCTAACACATATCATATTTCATCTTTTAATTGGTCACCTTATTTTATTGAGCGATGATCTAAATATACAAATGAGCCTCGCTCTGTGAAAAGGGGGTTAACTGCATGTGCGTAAAGTGTCGTCCCGGATTAGCCTGTGCAGTTCGCACAGGTTAATCAGGGACGATCGAAACTTTCCGCTTTTATGATATTTTTTGTTTAAAGAAAGTCTCTTCTTAGCAAAAATGCAGTTTATGCGGAAAGTGTCGTCCCTGATTAGCCTGTGCTGACTGCACAGGCTAATCTGGGACGATACTAAACACACATGCATTAAAGCCCATTTTCACAGAGCGAGACTTAAATGTTTATCAAAATGAAATCAGAAGAGTTCGCTTTTCATGTAATACCGTGTCCACCAGCTAGAAACACACCGCGCATGCTCAGAGGTTTAGTATCGTGTGTAAATTTCTTAAGTGGTCCTCTACACATATTGTTCAAATCATGCCCCAGGGGTCAAACCTAGCCACGCCGCAGGGATCACATGTTGAGGGTTTGACTTAAACAATAAATACCTTTTTTAATCTCTGAAACTGCAAGGATCAGTGTTTAATATTCGGTGTGTAACATTGTCTGATAGTCTTTACTTACTATGTCAAAATCATACCCCTAGGGTGATAACTTACCTTTCCCAGAGGTCGCATGGTTTATATAAACTTATACAGTCTCTGAAAACACATCAGATGGAGTTTGTCCAAATTATTTTCCAGCATTGTGTAAATAATCTTCAAACATTTTATAAATGCGATTGACAAAATAATGCATATTCCGAAGACGAATGTTAGTGAACTCTTCAACTTCCATTTATCGATTGCCTCACTTAGCAAAATCCGATGGACATCAAAGAGTTAAATGTTCTTAAAAGGATTTACCCTGATGACTGGAATAATTATGATAAATCCCATAAAAAAACTTCAAAGCCGTTCACTGCAGCTTGAAATGTTCTATTTAATACCCCTATATAAGAAATAGAAAAGCTCACTTAGGGCCCTATGACAGAATAGTGACCAGCCAGGTAGAAAAGAATAGTATATGGACCGAAGCCGAAGGCTGAGGTCGATATACTATTCGGGGCTTCCTGTCTGGTCACTATTCTGCCATTGGGCCCGAAGTGAGGTTTTCTATTTCTTATAGTATACCGAACATAATGTAGGAAATATATGTCAATTCCAATAAACAAATTCCACCAATGTGTAACCATTTAATAACATTAAATATAGATATTAGACTGATAATTATTAAGTTGTCGTACAACGAAACTGTAACCAAATATATTTGCGTTGTGAAACTTGCACAACATTCTAGCGGGCTCTATTATATGCGCGCGCATCTAGTCAGCGGGCGCTATATTGAATAGCGCCCGCTGACTAGATGCGCGCGCGTCTTTACCGGGCACTATTCAAATCAACAGACCGGTGTAGTTTATATACGCAAAAAAAGAAACATACTTATGTGAGGTATACTATATATAATTAACGACCTACGTCGGGTCATATACTTTTTACATTAAAATTATAAACCTCTGAATACTATGTATTATAAGATTCATTAAACGTCTGTTTATTTTTAAACACAATAAAGTTACTTTGACGCAACACGCATATATTAAATGAAAGTACATAATTATATATACGTCTGGTTGTCTCATCATTGAGGGCGTTGGCCGCTGATGGCAATAATGTCACTTTATCGTGCGGATTAGTATCGGGGAGGATGATACACTCACATAGTAATGCAAGCATATATGAGTTGCGTTCTATGAAAACTGGGAATAATGCATGATGCAGGCTAATCAGGGACGACACTTTTCGCTTTGATGACATTTTTCGTTAAAATGAAGTCACTTCTTAGCAAAAATCCAATTAAGGCGGAAAGTGTCGTCCCTGATTAGCCTGTGCGGACTGCACAGGCTAATCTGGGACGACACTTTACGCACATGCATTATGCCCAGTTTTCTCAGAACACGACACATATGCTCTCAGTCTTTGACAGGATGCGACGGCATGTGTGTTGCTGTCAAAGACTATTAGACCACAGTGTCTGCAATGATGTCCGGTAGTTGGTTCTCGTGTGCACATTAGGACACGCACAGCTGCCGAGGCTTCTATCATTTCACAAGGTGTCCGCGCCGCGGTCCAGATGTGAGCAGCTCTGATGTGAGGGTGAGCGACACTAAATCGCGCAAATTCTGGATCCTTGTGGCGCGTACTGTCCATTGGTCCGTGTGAAATTTGCTGATCGAATTATTTGCTATGCGTTTCCACGTTAGTGTAGGAGGAATTATAGTGGATTCACAATGAACTGTATAAAAGCTCACAAGCTTATACTTGTCCATTAGTGCATATGTGTCTGGTATAAACCCTTTCTGTGAAGATTTTCCTCGGATATTAAATAGTGCTAGTCTGTACTCGAATACTGTAGTTGTTTCGTGAGATATGTAGTGTACATACTGTATTGTTTGTGAAAGAACATCAGTTTTCGTAAGTCGATTTTAGCGATTCTTGGTAACCAAACGATATTGCTTAATGACATATAAGTTATTGTGCGAGTTGGCAGATTTTGACACATGTTTGCTGTCAATTTCAGAGATATTTCTAGTGTAAGGACATCGTAGTTCGTCAGTGATGACCAGAGTTCCGATCCGTACAGTGCTGTTGGTATGGATAACTTTTCCTCGAAATCGGCCATTTTCAACGGAGTAATGTCGTATGTGGTTTCCTTTATTATCATTAGGGAAAACATCGATGAATGATATTTCGTATTCGTTCGTCAACTGCGTGTGGCGCCTTGAGCGATCTGTAGAGCATGATTCCCACGTGTTTTGCTGATTCTGAGGGGAGCAGTATTTTGTCATAGATTTTTGTTGTGGTCTAAGGCAACACTCTGCTTTTTTCCGCAAACCATATAAATGCATTTGTCTTCATTAAGTCGATATTTTTTTTTACAACCGGTGGCTCATTTAATGAAGCACAAAACACCCTATCAGGGCAAGCACTTAAAGCTTTATTTAAAATGAATAAATATTTATACAAATTTACAGATGTGACTGTCAAACACTGGTTAGACTAATTTGAAAAACTTATTGTTCCTATTTGAAAATTATGGTAGCGAAGTATGGGGATTTAACAAAGGTCAAGCTATTGAACGTATACATTTACAATTTTGCAAAAATATTCTATGCGTTAGAATGATTTTGTATATGGTGAGCTGGTGAGGATTTTCCATGCAGAATATTAGACATTTTAACATAGTCAAATACTAAATAAAACTATTGCAATGCAATGAAAACAAATTTGCCAAAAAGTTAACAATTTGCTGAAAAACGACTTTGAAAATAACCAAAACAAGACAAATTGGTGCTCACAAGTTAAAGCGCTATTGTGCTCCCTGGGATTTCAGGATGTCTTGAAATGTTAAACTTTTCTTGTCGACAGTCAATCATCGTCTTAAAGACACGTTTGTGCAAAACTGGTCAAGGCGATTAAGTGACTCCAGTAGGGCCCTATTTTATAATAACATTAAATCTTTTGAATTCCAAGAATATCTTAACCTTGTTAACATTAACAAAATTCGCATTTGTATAACAAAATTACGTGTGTCATCACATATATTACATATTGAATCAGGTCGATGGAGTAAACCAGCAGTTACACCAGTTGAAAATAGAACAATGTCATGCTGTGATAAACTTGAAGATGAATACCATTTTATTATGGAATGCGTTTTATATAAAGAGTTACGAGATAAATATATACCAAAGTTGTTTCGCACAAGATCAAGCATGCATAAGTTAATACATTTACTTCAAACAACAAACATAAAAGTATTTAGAAACTTTGAACTGTCTGTTAGTCCGTCCGTCCGTCCGAAAACTTTAACATTGCCCATAACTTTTGAAATATTAAAGATAGCAACTTGATATTTGGCATGCATGTGTATCTCATGGAGCTTTACATTTTGAAAGGTGAAAGGTCAAGGTCATCATTCAAGGTCAAAGGTGAAAAAAAAATCCAATAGAAGTTTCAATCTTTAAAGGGAGATAATTTATATTTATCATTTGGCAGGTACAGATCATTTTCACAAGGGAAGTAATAATTTTTAAAGGTATATTATCAAAAAATATTTGTTTAATTCAAAGCGGCTCAGTAGGGTGCATTGTGTTTCTGACAAACACATCTCTTGTTGAATATCACTTTGATTTTAATCCAGATATTTATGTAACATTATTGTACCTTTAGACCTTTCCTTTGAAACCACAAGGCCCAAAAGTTTCATATTTAATATGTAATTTTAATTTAATTATGCCCCTTCTGTCAAAACTTGCCATGCCCCAGGGTCCACTTTTTTAAGTTTAATAACTTGCTACATATTACTACCTACGGCTTAAGGAGGATATAATTCAAACCAAATGTGACAACACATCTCTTGTTTCTGTATTTAATCAAATTAATGTGTCAAATGACTCTTTATAAAAAATCATGTCCTTTTAGATGATTTATATGACTTACATAGTCTGTCCATGTAATATTAAATCAAATTACGAGATAAATATATACCAAAGGTAACTGTGGCAATAGGTCACACAACCTGTTGCCAGTAGTTTCATTAATCTGCGGGATTGGGTTTCCAGTATATGTATCAGCTTTTAATAAAATATAGAATAGTTTGCTCAAAAAGTAATATAGATAATTTATTAGATCTAGACAGTTTTCATGACATTATGGGTTGTATTGGTAAGCATTGACACATTTAAATTAGATTGTTGCTAGTTTAGGGCCGAACAAAGTTGTCAAGTGCTTTAACACTGAAAAGCATGCAATCACATTTGAGGTATACATGCTTATGGCAGCCTTTAAAAAATGTTACAAACATGATAAATAATCTGTTCCATGTTTTTAACGCTATACCGCTCAGATACGCTCTTTGACACGTTTGAAGTCCCTCAGAAAATCAATTTAAATTAAAGACTTCTCGAGTTTTAAAGGCTTCATTTCCAACTCTGAGATACTGAGCAGCAAACGTCATAAACCCTGAACAGACTGCGAGTTAATCGCAGACTGGTCTGGTTTTATGCTGGTTGCATATAGCCATATACAATTTGCTTCGGAGCGGGAAAGGGTTAAAAAGAAGATATTTAGCGCTTTGATTCACCACACAAACAGTTAAAATAACAAAATTCTTGAGCATTTTGCGTTTGTTTAATACAATTTTGGTTGTTTCATTATCAGGTTAAATAGTTTCGCACTGAATCGTTCAAGTTTACATGATCTGTACAGTTAAAAATTACTGGAGGTTTAAGCATGAGCTGATTGTTTGAAATGATTGGTTCCCTGCTGTATGAGTTCATGTATGAGTCCAGTTCCCATCAAAATGGAAAACTTCAATCTTGATTGTTTGAGAATACCTTACCGCAATTACGAATCTTGTTTTTCAACGGTTGAGTGAGCAACAATTATATCTATAGAAATGTATGTAGGTTGCCGGGGCGTAATGCCTATGGTTTCCTCCTAGTGACCCGGAGGTCACAGGTTCTATGTTCCATTCCAACTGTGGGAGCGTTCTGTAGATCTCGCCATCAATTACAAGTTCTACCCAGGAAACAGACTCGAGAGAATTAAGAAAAACCTTAGTTTTTTTATGCAATCAAGCTTAAATAAATAGGTTTAAAACTTAAACGATAGAAATGTTGAGCAGTAACAACAGTATAACGCTGAAGCTTCAAAATTTAATTAAGTTGATTTTGTTTTGTTTTTCTTCATAATCTATACAAGTAGTAATGTTTCTTATTAAACGTTTTGCCATGTTTTCAGAAGCTAGTTTATTTAACTTTCAACAAGTTGTTCTGAAATACTTGAGGGAAAACAAAACAAATGACATCTGGAATTAGGATCGTGTTATTTTGCAAGACGCAGTTTAGTAAAGAGCATTTCATTGAAATGTGTCTGCTATATGAAACGATTCTGCAGGTGTGCATTATTTAGCATATGCATCCAAGTCATTAACACTTTTTGTTAATACCATCTTTTACAGAATTACAGAAGTTCTGTAGAGGCTATATGTCAAAGAACCTTACAATTTTACAAAATTTTGTTATTGTGAAGATGCTGGAAAATACATTAAGCCATAAATATTTAAGAAGTATTTTAATGTGAATAGATATTATAAATATTCCATTCAAGTAGATTGTAGTTATGGAAATTATTACTATTATGCAATTGTCTATTCCCGCTAGAATCTACTTTTCAGTGAAAGCAAACAGCTTTTTGAAAAGTGCATGAACATTTTGTGGCAGGACTTGGAAGTACTAAACACTGATTACCAAGAATCGAAATAGAATCAAAACCTTGTAGAGATTGTCTAGATGCTTGCATGTTAGTTTCTGTGTACCTGTTACATTATTATTAGAAAAAACAAAACAGGTTTGAATTTGTTTTGTTAACTGTTAAAAATGTATCATTAAAACAGTACTAAGTGTACTACATTTTATTGTTTGATAAATTAAATATTGTATTGCATGTGTTTGGTTATAAAAAATAATAAACGAACATTCATTTGAGCCACGCCGCAGGTATCACATGTAGAGGGTTTGACTTAAACAATAAATACCTTTTTTAATCTCTGAAACTGCAAGGATCAGTGTTTAATATTTGGTGTGTAACATTGTCTGATAGTCCTTTACTTACTATGTCAAAATCATACCCCTAGGGTGATAACTTACCTTTCCCAGGGGTCGCATGGTTTATATAAACTTATACAGTCTCTGAAAACACATCAGATGGAGTTTGTCCAAATTATTATCCAGCATTGTGTAAATAATCTTCAAACATATTACAAATGCGATTGACAACATAATGCATATTCCGACGACGAATGTTAGTGAACTCTTCAACTTCCATTTATCGATTGCCTCACTTAGCAAAATCCGATGGACATCAAAGAGTTAAATGTTTCTTAAAAGGATTTACCCTGATGACTGGATTATTTTGACAAATCCCATAAAAAACTTCAAAGCCGTTCACTGCAGCCTGAAATGTTCTATTTAATACCCCTATATAAGAAATAGAAAACCTCACTTAGGGCCCTATGACAGAATAGTGACCAGCCAGGCAGCCACGAATAGTATATGGACCGAAGCCGAAGGCTGATGTCGATATACTATTCGGGGCTTCTTGTCTGGTCACTATTCTGCCATTGGGCCCGAAGTGAGGTTTTCTATTTCTTATAGTATACCGAACATTATGTAGGAAATATATGTCAATTCCAATAAACAAATTCCACCAAAGTGTAACCATTTAATAACATTAAATATAGATATTAGACTGATAATTATTAAGTTTTCGAACAACGAAACTGTAACCGAAATATATTTGCGTTGTGAAACTTGCACAACATTCTAGCGGGCTCTATTATATGCGCGCGCATCTAGTCAGCGGGCGCTATATTTCATAGCGCCCGCTGACTAGATGCGCGCGCGTCTTTACCGGGCACTATTCAAATCAACAGACCGGTGTAGTTTATATACGCAAAGAAGAAACATACTTATGTGAGGTATACTATAGATAATTAACGACCCGCGGCACCTTTTTGTTTACGTCGAGTCATATACTTTTTACATTAAAATTATAAACCTCTGAATACTATGTATTATAAGATTCATTAAACGTCTGTTTATTTTTAAACACAATAAAGTTACTTTGACGCAACACGCATATATTAAATGAAAGTACATAATTATATATACGTCTGGTTGTCTCATCATTGAGGGCGTTGGCCGCTGATGGCAGTAATGTCACTTTATCGTGCGGATTAGTATCGGGGAGGATGATACACTTACATAGTAATGCAAGCATATATGAGTTGCGTTCTATGAAAACTGGGCATAATGCATGAGCGTAAAGTGTCGTCCCAGATTAGCCTATGCAGTCCGCACAGGCTAATCAGGGACGACACTTTTCGCTTTTATGACATTTTTCGTTAAAATGAAGTCACTTCTAAGCAAAAATCCAATTAAGGCGGAAAGTGTCGTCCCTGATTAGCCTGTGCGGACTGCACAGGCTAATATGGGACGATACTTTACGCACATGCATTATGCCAAGATTTCTCAGAACACGACACATATGCTCTCAGTCTTTGACAGGATGCGACGGCATGTGTGTTGCTGTCAAAGACTATTAGACCACAGTGTCTGCAATGATGTCCGGTAGTTGGTTCTCGTGTGCTCATTAGAACACGCACAGCTGCCGAAGCTTCTATCATTTCACAAGGTGTCCTCGCCGCGGTCCAGATGTGAGCAGCTCTGATGTTAGGGTGAGCGACACTAAATCGCGCAAAGCCTGGATCCCTTGTGGCGCGTACTGTCCTTTGGTCCGTGTGAAATTTGCTGATCGAATTATTTGCTATGCGTTTCCACGTTAGTGTAGGAGGAATTATAGTGGATTCACAATAAACTGTATAAAAGCTCACAAGCTTATACTTGTCCATTAGTGCATATATGTCTAATATAAACCCTTTCTGTGAAGATGTGCCTCTGATATTAAATAGTGCTAGTCTGTACTCGAATACTGTAGTTGTTTCGTGAGATATGTAGTGTACATACCGTATTGTTTGTGAAAGAACATCAGTTTTCGTAAGTCGATTTTAGCGATTCTTGGTAGCCAAACGATATTGCTTAATGACATATAAGTTATTGTGCGAGTTGGCAGATTTTGATACATGTTTGCTGTCAATTTCAGAGATATTTCTAGTGTAAGGACATCGTAGTTCGTCAGTGATGACCAGAGTTCCGATCCGTACAGTGCTGTTGGTATGGATAACTTTTCCACGGCCATTTTCAACGGAGTAATGTCGTATGTGGTTTCCTTTATTATCATTAGGGAACACATCTATGAACGACTCTTTGGTATTGGGTCTTTTCGTTATTAAGAAGTTGTCTCCCATTCGGGTAGGTATCACGAGTATCCCGGGTAAAAAGCGGTCCGTCTAAAATGCGAATATGACTCCTATCCGCGGATTGACCGATAAGTGCGGATATGGACGAATACAGGCAATATCGACACTTTTTCTGCAATGTTTAATAAAAAAATACACAATATGTGTTAAATATGTTAGTATTGTCTCAAAATATAACAATTTAATAGACATTATCATTTTTCCAACTCTAAATTCATATCCGCGAACATGACGAAGTGCAAGAATATTGTTTTAGGGCTACACACCACAAACAATATAACCATGCCGACACCACATATGTTTTGTTGTATAAGTTTACATAATGTTTATATAATATACTGAATGTATTATTATTCTTGATGTCGTCTCAAAACTTTAGTATTTAGATATACAATATGCTTTAGAAAATAGTAAATTATTTTTGGGCCGATTATCGCCAGACCACAAGTAATTAATGATGTTACTTTTCCCTGGTTATATTTTTATTTGAAATCAAAATGTTTATTTAAATATACTGAATGTTATGAATGCAGTAAATATTGTCTGAAATGTCACTGTTTCAAGTAGCATTTTTCATTTGAAAATAAATGATGATTTCAAATGCGCGAATATGATAAAATCGACGAATGTGGTTTATCCAATAAAGGATCTATATTTGTAGTGCTTTAATAACTTTATGCAAGGTAAAAATATCTTATATTTGATTGTTACTATTTATTTTATGCTTTCCGGTGGTTTATTGAGAAATATCAGTGAATGAAAACTGATAATTTCAATGTTTCAAACAGTGAAAATTAACAGTGAAAATTATCGATAATTTTCACTTTTTACTGTGAAATGACGTCATTTTTTTACGAAATGACGTCATTATCCCACCGAAAATCTTTAGTTAAACTCTTAAACAATGTGTCCCGATTTTCGTAATTCCGTCTTGACAGAGTTGTCGTTCGTGCGGGTAGGTATACCTACTTCCGGTGTTAAGGAAAACAATGGGGAAATACTACTGTTCCATCGTTAAATGCCATAATTTTAGCGGTATAACCGGTAAATTTTCAAAAAAAGTAACATTACATAAATTGCCTAAAGACTCATGTACAAGAAAAGCTTGGATGACAGCAATTAGCCGGCAAAATTGGTTTCCAACGGCGTATACTCGCGTCCGAAACAAAATTCCTACTGAAAATTTACCTCAGCGCAAAGTAGTACCAAAACATGAAAGAAAGCAGCGTATATTAAGACAGCCACTTCCAGAAAATATCCCTGTCACCTCTGCCCTACATTTCCATTCGTAAGTACCAGACAGGTACCATGTTTTGTAGTCATAATCCAAATTGTCAACATCATGTTCAAAGGGTATAAAAATATACGTTTCCCCTATAGTTTCATCCATTCCTATGAATTCAGCCACCAAATGTAAGACATATTTGGATAAACATGAGGTATTTATCTTATTTTTGTCATAAAAAGTTTAATATGATATTAAAAGGGTAAAATAAAACACAATAGATCTAGTCAAATTTTGATAATGTATTTCTTTTATTCTATATAATTTTACAAACATACATACATTTAAGCGTTATGCATATAAACCAACAAATTCATGAACATTTCATTACTTATAATGAATAATATGTCCGACACATAAAATGAACAAGATTTCTATGATCACTCGTGAATTAAAGGGATATTATGGGCATCTAACAGTTGATAGGTGTCTATCGCAACCGTTGTTTAATTTTGGTGTTTTCAATTCATATACACTTATATTTGTTAATGCAGCATCAACTTACTAAAACAATATCCCGGAAAGAGAAAAATAATGCATTTGAATATCAACTGTACTTTCGTTTTGACAACTGACGACACAAATGATTCGATTTACGATGTGAATCTTAATTTAGTTTTAGTGAAGATTCGTTCATAAGACACAAAGACACTATTTTGTTTTACGGATCATTTCGGCTTAGAGGAGTGGGTGAGTCATGTAAAATATCGAATATTATATATATTTTTATAAACAACTGGTAGCAAGATGAGTTGCAGATAATTGGTCAGTAACCACATTTTAACTAAATCTTTTGACCTGTTAATTCTTTTTACCTCAATTAAACAGTAAAAAATGCCCATAATATCACTTTAAAATCGATAATCCACCGAATCCAACAAATGTCCTCTATATATTATAGTTTATTAGTACGTACAAATATGCACGTCATTTTATTTATTCAAATGAACAAAGGATATCGTAGTGCTACATTTAAATGTTTCTAGAATGATTATAACCATTATAGTTGCGCTGTTATTGAAAAGCAATGCATGTCCCGCTAAAATTTTAGATTTTTCGTTAATATTATGTTTTATAAGTGAATGTAACAGCTGTAATATTGATCTTTAACATATAGGCTTCGTATTTTAACTTTTCGGGATATTGAATATGAACTGTTGAAATATTAACGAAAAATCTAAAACTTTTGCGGGACATGCATTGCTTTTCAATAACAGCGCAACTATAATGGTTATAATCATTCTTGAAACATTTAAATGTAGCACTACGATATCCTTTGTTCATTTGAATAAATAAAATAACGTGCATATTTTTACGTACCAATAAAATATAATATATAGTAACAATCAAATATAAGATATTTTACTATGCATATTAAATACATATTGTGTATTTTTCATTGAACATTGAAATGAACATTGCAGAAAAAGTGTCGATATTGCTTATATTCGTCCATATCCGCACTTTTCGGTCATATTCGCGGATATGAGTCATATACGCATTTTAGACGGACCGCTTTTTACCCGGGATACTCGTGATACCTTCCCAATTGGGAGACAACTTCTTAATTACGAAAATCCCGAATTCGTTCGTCAACTGCGTGTGGCGCCTTGAGCGATCTGTACAGCATGATTCCCACGTGTTTTGCTGATTCTGAGGGGAGCAGTATTTTGTCATGGATTTTTACTGTAGTCTTAGGCAACACTCTGCTTTTTTCCGCAAACCATATAAATGCATTTGTCTTCATTAAGTCGATATTTTTTTTACAACCGGTGGCTCATTTAATGAAGCACAAAACACCCTATCAGGGCAAGCACTTAAAGCTTTATTTAAAATGAATGAATATTTATACAAATTTACAGATGTGACTGTCAAACAGAGGTTAGACTTATTTGAAAAACTTATTGTTCCTATTTGAAAATTATGGTAGCGAAGTATGGGGATTTAACAAAGGCCAAGCTATTGAACGTATACAATTACAATTTTGCAAAAATATTCTATACGTTAAGAGAAGTACGCAGAATGATTTTGTATATGGTGAGCACGTGAGGATTTTCCATGCAGAACATTAGACATTTTAACATAGTCAAATACTAAATAAAACTATTGCAATGCAATGAAAACAAATTTGCCAAAAAAGTTAACAATTTGCTGAAAAACGACTTTGAAAATAACCAAAACAAGACAAATTGGTGCTCACAAGTTAAAGCGCTATTGTGCTCCCTGGGATTTCAGGATGTCTTGAAATGTAAAACTTTTCTTGTCGACAGTCAATCAGCGTCTTAAAGACACGTTTGTGCAAAACTGGTCAAGCCGATTAAGTGACTCCAGTAGGGCCCTATTTTATAATAAAATTAAATCTTTTGAATTCCAAGAATATCTTAACCTTGTTAACATTAACAAAATTCGCATTTGTGTAACAAAATTACGTGTGTCATCACATATATTACATATTGAATCAGGTCGATGGAGTAAAACAGCAGTTACACCAGTTGAAAATAGAACATGCTCATTCTGTGATAAACTTGAAGATGAATACCATTTTATTATGGAATGCGTTTTATATAAAGAGTTACGAGATAAATATATACCAAAGTTGTATCGCACAAGATCAAGCATGCATAAGTTCATACATTTACTTCAAACAACAAACAGAAAAGTACTTAGAAACTTTGAACTGTCCATTAGTCCGTCCGTCCGTCCGAAAACTTTAACATTGCCCATAACTTTTGCAATATTGAAGATAGCAACTTGATATTTGGCATGCATGTGCATTTCATGGAGCTGCACATTTTGAAAGGTGAAAGGTCATGGTCATCATTCAAGGTCAAAGGTAAAAAAAAATCCAAGGGAAGTTTCAATCTTTAAAGGGAGATAATTTATAGTTTTCATTTGGCAGGTACAGATCATTTTCACAAGGGAAGTAATAATTTTTAAATGTATATAATCAAAAAATATTTGTTTAATTCAAAGCGGCTCAGTTGGGTACATTGTGTTTCTGACAAACACATCTTTTGTTGAATATTACTTTGATTTTAATACAGATATTTATGTAACATTATTGTACCTTTAGACTTTTCCTTTGAAACCACAAGGCCCAAAAGTTTCATATTTAATATGTAATTTTAATTTAATTATGCCCCTTCTGTCAAAACTTGCCATGCCCCAGGGTCCAATTTTTTAAGTTTAATAACTTGCTACATATTACTACCTACGGCTTAAGGAGGATAAAATTCAAACCTAATGTGACAACAAATCTTTTGCTGATATAGGAATAATCATGTGACTCACATTTCATATATAAGTTACTAGTTTTTGAACCTACTGATTTTGTTCTGAATAAAATCTAATACAAAAGTAATAGCCCTAGTGTTGCTTTGTTCTGTATTAAATGTGTCAAATGACTCTTTTCAAAAAGCATGTCTTTTAGCTGATTTATACGATTAACATAGTCTGTCCATGTAATATAAATAGGTGTTTTTAATGCCCCCTTCTTCGAAGAAGAGGGGGTATATTGTTTTTGGCCTGTCTGTCATTCAGTCCGTCATTCTGTCACTTAACTTTAACCTTGGTCATAACTTTTGCAATATTGAAGATAGCAACTTGATATTTGGCATGCATGTGTATCTCATGGAGCTGCACATTTTGAGTGGTGACAGGTCAAGGTCAAGGTCATCCTTCAAGGTCAATGTCAAATATATGGGTCAAAATCGCTCAAAAGGGGACATTGTGTTTCTTAAAAACACATCTCTTGTTTTTGTATTTAATCAAATTTATGTGTCAAATGACTCTTTATAAAAAATCATGTCCTTTTAGATGATTTATTTGATTAACATAGTCTGTCCATGTAATATAAAATCAAACAACTGTGGCAATAGGTCACACAACCTGTTGCCAGTAGTTTCATTAATCTTCGGGATTGGGTTTCCAGTATATGTATCAGCTTTTAATAAAATATAGTATAGTTTGATCAAAAAAGTAATATAGATAATTTATTAGATCTAGACAGTTTTCATGACCTTATGGGTTGTATTGGTAAGCATTGACACATTTAAATAAGATTGTTGCTAGTTTAGGGCTGAACAAAGTTGTCAAGTGTTTCAACACTGAAAAGCATGCAATCACATTTGAGGTATACATGCTTATGGCAGCCTTTAAAAAATGTTACAAACATGATAAATAATCTGTTCCATGTTTTTAACGCTTTACCGCTCAGATACGCTCTTTGACACGTTTGAAGTCCCTCAGAAAATCAATTTAAATAAAAGACTTCTCAAGTTTTAAAGGCTTCATTTCCAACTCTGAGATACTGAGCAGCAAACGTCATAAAACCTGAACAGACTGCGAGTTAATCGCAGACTGGTCTGGTTTTATGCTGGTTGCATATAGCCATATACACTTTGCTTCGGAGCGGGAAAGGGTTAAAAAGAAGATATTTAGCGCTTTGATTCACCACACAAACAGTTAAAATAACAAAATTCTTGAGCATTTTGCGTTTGTTTAATACAATTTTGGTTGTTTCATTATCAGGTTAAATAGTTTCGCACTGAATCGTTCAAGTATACATGATCTGTACAGTTAAAAAATTACTGGAGGTTTAAGCATGAGCTGATTGGTTGAAATGATTGGTTCCCTGCTTTATGAGTTCATGTATGAGTCCAGTCCCATCAAAATGTGAAATTTCAATCTTGATTGTTTGAGAATACCTTACCGCAATTACGAATCTTGTTTTTCAACGGTTGAGTGAGCAACAAATATATATATAGAAATGTCTGTAGGTTGCCGTGGCGTTATGCCTATGGTGTCCTCCTAGTGACCTGGAGGTCACAGGTTCTATGTTCCATCCCAACTGTGGGAGCGTTCTGTAGATCTCGCCATCAATAACTAGTTCTTACCAGGAAACAGACTCGAGAAAATTAAGAAAAACCTTAGGTTTTTTATGCAATCAAGCTAAAATAAATAGGTTTAAAACTAAAACGATAGAAATGTTGAGCAGTAACAACAGTATAACGCTGAAGCTTCAAACTTTAATTAAGTTGGTTTTGTTTTGTTTTTGCTCATAATCTATACAATTAGTAATGTTTCTTATTAAACGTTTTTGCCATGTTTTCAGAACCTAGTTTATTTAACTAAGAACAAGTTGTTCTGAAATACTTGAGGGAAAAACAAAACAAATGACATCTGGAATTAGGATCGTGTTATTTTGCAAGACGCAGTTTAGTAAAGAGCATTTCATTGAAATGTGTCTGCTATATGAAACGATTCTGCAGGTGTGCATTATTAAGCATATGCATCCAAGTCATTAACACTTTTTTTAACACCATCTTTTACAGAATTACATCAGTTCTGTAGAGGCTATATGTCAAAGAACCTTACAATTTTACAAAATTTTGTTAGTGTGTAGATGTTGGAAAATACATTAAGCCATAAATATTTAAGAAGTATTTTAATGTGAATAGATATTATAAATATTCCATTCAAGTAGATTTCAGTTATGGAAATTATAACTATTATGCAATTGTCTATTCCCGCTAGAATCTACTTTTCAGTGAAAGCAAACAGCACTTTGAAAAGTGCATGAACATTTTGTGGCAGGACTTGAAAGTACTAAAAACTGATCACCAAGAATCGAAAAAGAATCAAAACCTTGTAAAGATTGTCTAGATGCTTGCATGTTAGCTTCTGTGTACCTGGTAAATTATAATTAGAAAAAACAAAACAGTTTTGAATTTGTTTTGTTAACTGTTAAAATGTATCATTAAAACAGTACTAAGTGTACTACATTATATTGTTTGCTAAATTAAAAATTGTAATGCATGTGTTTGTTCATAAAAAAATAATAAACGAACATTCATTTGAACGTTGGGCAACCATTTTCACGGGGGCAAGTTGATGTTCAAATAAACTTGCCCTATTAGGCAAGTGGCAGGCAAATCCTTAAGTTAACCCCTGCTGGCAGTTCACTGTTATTGCAAGAAATCATCTGAAAGTAATCAGTTAAATTCAGCGATGTTTTTTACCCAATTGGGAAAAGAACCAGTACCGTACCAATTGGGAAAAAATAGCGCAAAAAAAAACATGAAATTGGGAAAATTCGCGTCGTGAAATCTTCAGATTGGGAATGATGTTTTTTTTAATTGCTTGATATAAATTGCTCAAATAAATTCCAATATTCTATTCCATGTATTTTGGCTTGAAATGTTCAGTTTCAGTGCTTATCTTATATGTTCACTTGCAGATAATGCACTTTTGGAACGAAATTGACGACATTTGGCTTTTTTTTTAGGAATTTTTCAGACGGCAATTAGGATTTTTTTTTAGTTTTCCTCAATTGGGAAAGTACCTTTTACTGGAACCTTATAAAGAAGGAAAAAACTGCTGCAATTAGAGTAATCGACCAGGTTTGACTTATCAATCACAGACTGACTTAGCCTATAATAAGACGAGGCTAAAGCGTAAAATAGAATCACATAAACGCAATGCCAGTCAATACATTTTTTAACCGTTTGACATACAAGTGGTGTAGCTAGAGGGGAGATTATCCTTAATCAGTCAAAGGGACATGCTTCTCACTCCCTCACCAAATTTAGTTTCAAGTTCATATAGAACATACATGACGTTTATATAGAACATACATGTATCTAGTATTTTAAATCATGTTGTAACACAAACTTACCCAACCTTAAGCTACATGTACCTGCATCAGAGTGCCTCAACTTTTTCGGATATGTGACTCAATACCATTTCTGATATCATTAGTCATATGTATTTTAGGAATAATTAATTTTTGGTCTGAAAATGTAAGAAACTGATGAGGCGATAGATTCGTTGTGCCTCAGCGTGGCTATGGCGCAGCGTTAAACCTAAAATAACAACAGAAATATCCAACACATGTTTGTTTTGCTTCTGAGCAAGTTTTGTTTTTTCCTCAGGTGGAACTACAGTGTTGGTCAACATGAGGTCAACTTCATGAAAGGTCATCAAAAGGTCATTGATCACCATGACGATGAAACTGACCGGGATGAGGTCACATGTTCAGTTGACGGTATGACACTGTTGTTTCTTAATCAACAGAGCTATGTAACTACTTTTTATATATTACATTATGGAATGAATTACTGTGTATATTACCATTTTCCGCACAATTATGATGATATCAACCTGATGGATAGGTAGAAGCTTTCTCTTAATTTTAAGAATTGCCTTCTTCACAAAATAGTAAACCAGTAACATGTTATTCTCTGAAGGACTGTATGAACTTTTTCCACCCACCATGTGGATGAAGATGTTTGGACTGATGATTCTGGGTCATATGTGTGGAAAAGACGGTCTTCATTACGTCATGATGCAGCCGCTTATTCAACAACATGTCAACCTTTCCCAGCGGATGTTGATGCACTCAAATGATGTAGAGAAACACACAGGACCGATAATTTATGACAAATAATACATTGTTAATTGATGAACCATACATATATTTTTTTTAAACCAATAAGCGATGTTTCCCTTACATTTTCTATGGCCATTGTTGCTGAAAGCTAAGAAATATATTTCCCAATGAACAAAAAACTTGGAAAAGTTACTTACAATGCTTTAATATAATCGAATCATAAGTGGTACATTGACAAAATTAACCTTCCGATGAATAAATTGTCCACTGTAGTTTTAAAGTACATATTTAAAGATAGCTTCAAACAAAACTTCCTTTGTGTTTGCATATGAGGCACATAAGGTCAAGTCAACAGTCAATGTCACTGTAAATTAATACATAAAATAGTTTCCGCTCAAAATCAAGGCTTATGTGTTCGTAGAATATTTTCCAATAAGAACAATTATACATACTTGATTGCTAAAATACTTTGACTACTATGCAAACAGTTGGTTTAGGAAAAAAGCCAGAAACTCAGACGATAACATCAATAATGTTTTTTGTGTGTAAAAGGTATATTTCTGCCATTAGATGTCGTGTGAAGAGGGTTTCCAAAGTGTCATACAGTTACACAAACATATTATTTCCCACATTGGCCACGAGGGAAGGTGCCAATGGAGAGGTTGCAAGAGGGAAAGTTCCTTTGACCTTCGTTCCCTAACAGTTCTTGCTTTACAACATTTGTACAATGCAAGTATTGTGTTTTTACGTATTGTGTTTTAATACATGTAAATATATTTAACTTAGTTTGTCTTAAAACTGATTTTTTGTTTAGATATTGTCATAATATATTTAATAAGTGCTATATCTAACAATAAAAAAAGAATCAGCTATTTGCCGTACCCATGACTTGAGAGTAATAATATCTTGTGTTTGCAACATATTTATTTTACCTTATACATATACTGTATCATGATTTCAGGATTGATGTGGTATAACGTTATCCAGACATTATGTAAACTGGGTTTTTTTAATGTCTGTTTTTTTTTTTATATTTAGAACCAGGAGTACTTCGCATCATTAGACGACCGGTTGGTAGTTCTTCTTGACAAAGAGATGAAAACCATGATGAAAGCCGAGGGGGAAACAACAACAAATTTGGTTTTGTGCCCAAAGCATCTGGTAATTTAGTTGTTTTTTAAATAACAAAAATCCAACTCAAGAAAATATTGTATAAAGTATGGTTTGCACAATAACAATAATAAAATTAAGAGATATAATGAAGAAAATGTTTTATGACTAAAGAAGCAAGTAGTAGGAAAAAATACTGTTTCACATAAACTACTACTTATCCATTTTAAGTTTTTGGAGGAGTTAGTTGGTTACACTATTATTTGATTTTTCACAGCGGTCAAAATTAAGATTTCCGTTGTTCGATGACAGCTTTGAAATTCCTGAAGCTGTCTTGACATACACAAGTAGGTAATCATGCTAAGTATATTGAAGGTTTACGTATCAACCAGTTTAATATTTTTGAAAACCTTATTAATTAATTTCAACAAAGAGGAGACAAAGCAGGAGAGACATGGTCTGATGTTAATTTCTATCCTATGTCCGCTGAAGATAGTAAATCCGAACCTGTAGATGTTCCACCCCCTCTAGAATAGTATCTTGTAGAAAAATCATCACAATATGAATATGTTAATACATGCAGACCTGAACTTGCCACAAATATGTATTCTAGGACAAACTTGTGTTTCAACCAAATTAACCCTAAAAGGAAAAAAAATATTGATGACAGTTATGAAAGTGCTCAATTAGGTGATCAATCTTGGTGCAATAACCTTATAAATTATCTAAAAATATGCTTAAAAGCAGTCAGTTTTCAACAGAATGTACTGCAAATGATATTTGACCAAGAAATTGTATCTGGCAAAAATCAAAGCTTTTTAAAATTGGAGCAAGAGGCTGCTAGGCTTTCTGCAATTGAAAATTGTACTAAAGGCACAGTAGTTTGCACCGTCTTCAAATGCATAGTTAATGAAAAATAATAGTTATATATTCGTTATTTTGAAAGTGGTCTTTATCAAGGTTTTATGCAGCAGATTTCTTTTAAGTTAATACAGGAAAAAAATAACTTCTCTGATGACATCATATTTTTGCATAACGTANTTTTATTTATAACATGACTTACGCTCCAGGAGTGAAATAACGTAATGCTCAATTTTGTTTATTACACGGGTGTTATTTCACTAGTTATATAACTATGCAAATTAGCCGAATCACTTAAAAGATATTCATACGCGCTGTCAAAGACAAGGCATTTACAACCGCAACTTGCTTACCCACAATGCACTTTTTTTTTACTGCGGAGTGCAGCTTATAGTTACACAACCATATAGGCTTATTCGTCCAGAACTACTTCTCATGCTCAGGTACACACAATGACCGCATTGCTGCTTCGTTATAGATATCGACCTTTTCTCTATATGGCACGGAGGGGAATACATGTGTGTTTTAAAGCATTTTGTTGGTCATGTTTTTAAATAGAATCGTGCATTAGTGGTCGTTTTGTATTGAATTTATTAAACTCGTCATCTAAATGAAGATAAAACCTCGGCAAGCCTCGTTTTTATCTTCATTTAGATGACTCGTTTAATAAATTCAATACAAAACGACCACTCATGCAAGATCCTATATGTATTACAAATTTTATCGATTGCAGCTTATCACATATGCTCGGCAAACAACGCAAACCCTAGCATTTTTTTAATTTTCTTAGACTTCCTAATAAATTGTAAACATGTTTCGACATAAGCTATCAACTGAATTGTATTTTATAAGTGATGCAATATATACGGTTAATGCTTTATGTTTAATTACAGTTGACTTTGACCATTATGTATCTGTTTTAGCCAAAGGTTTGTTGTTTTTATTTAAACAAAAGACAAGGATAGTTACGTCAGCTATGTAACATGAGCGCAATATATCAAAAGAAATGTGTACGAAACATGTCCGATGATTTAAATAACAATGTGTGTTGCTTGTTAATGTTAACATGAACATTTTAATAGTACTGACCTTTCAGTTGGAGTGGAATAAATGAGGACGACTTGCAGAATACGCAGAAGACATTCGAATAAATGCGAAACGAGCTTCTGGCTCTCTTAAATGGAGAAACCATCCTTGTTGGTCATGGTCTAAATAATGATCTGATGATGCTAAAGGTAAAAGAGTGAAATGATGTATTTTTTTGTTAATTAAACTTAAATGTGTGTACAATAAAAAAGGCGCTATTGACTGATTTTACTTTTTGTAACACAAACTACATTCGAACTAGACGAAATCAAAACAGGTATTTATAAAACTAGGCTGATATTTCAATATCTAACTTAAAATCGTTTCAAAAATTATGTGCGTATGTTAAGAATCATTATTTGGTGATTTGTTTTATAACGGGAATGCACACCTAATTTACGTATAATTAAGTGTTCCTACTTTTATGGAATTTCACACTGGTCGCCGCATATCGGATGATCACGTGCGGGCAACGTGGATATCTCGATGTTAATTGAATTTGCAATGTTCCTGCATTATAATGTTTTGCTTATTCCATGCGATCCTAAGATTCAATGTCATTTACGAGGACTTTCCGCTTAAAGTAACATTCGGCGTAATTTAAATGCAAACCCACGACACCGTTTACTATAATCTGTAGGTCAAATAAAATTATTACTCTGGACTGTAAAAGCTTCTCCTTCACATGATGGAAAAATGACACAAATGAAAAACATTATTTTAAATTCGTGAAAACAAAATACTATTGAATAGAACTGCTTAAAATAGCATTGTGCAAACATAATGAAAGTTCAAACCTCCCTGGGTAATTATTTCATACGCATTTGGTAAAGTTTAGCGGATTACAACTCGTTGATTGTTGTTGTATAATTACCACATGGGTGAAACTAACGTATCAAAGGCATTAACAAATTAGCATATTCTTAGGTTTAATAAGCGAGACGAATACAATTTCGATTAAAAGGCAAAAAATAACAATCAAGTTGTCGTTTTTTAAGGGCTTTCTCCAAAAGGTCGTTAGTCGGACATAATGTGTTTTATTGTAATATATCGAAACAAGCTTAAAAGAAATTGAATGATTAACGTATGTATTAGATTGCAAACAATTGTTGACCTCATTTATACTCGCTCAAAATCTGCTACTTAGCGGATTTAAATCAATTACATATTCATATGATTTGTCGACTTATAGATTGTACACAGCAAGATCATTGACACGCAGATATTGTACCCGCATCCACAAGGACTCCCACGGAGACGATCTCTTAAAGACATTGCTTCATCCGAGCTGCAGATGGACATCCAAGTTGGATGTATACATAAATAAATCATGTCTAGCTTATTCATTTCATAGTGTTTATTGGATGTGTTGGAAATTCGACAGTATGTGTATATATATATATAGAACTTGCGTTGTTTGGTTAACTGCTGCTTCAGCAGAATGTGTTTAGTTGCGAATGTGGTTTTGGTACCAATCTTTATGTTAAGCATACATGTACGTTGATCTTTCACATTGAAGAAAAAAATATCATAATAGAGTATCTAAAGACCAACCTAAAATGTGCTGTTAACCTACGACCAACACTTAAAACGTGGTTTAAACGTTTTTTTATCAATAACGTTTGATCATTTTGATGTTGAATGGAATGCTTAAGGTACAATTATTGCACGATTTCCTCTTGTTAGAACATATTACGTAAAGTATCCGCATCAAGGCTTGTGTATGAATTACATTAGCGAAATGTGAGTGTGCGCGTATAAATGTGCTAAAATACCCACTCATTTAAGAATTGTATGAAATAAAAAATCATATATAGTTGTGCATTTCAGAGGGTTATGCCAGTAGAGAGGATGCTGAGTTGACAATGAAACTGCTGCTGAAGAAAGTAAACTCGAATAAGCTTGAACCTACAACAGCCAAAGGACTGTACATGGTTTGAAAAAGACCGTAAATGGAAACGAAACGTCAAGGTGCCCTACGATTCTTCAAATGTGACGTTCTGCCGATTCGCTTCTATGTCAAAGGCAGAACTATTAATTATCCTTTTAAAATGTATATGTTATGTGCAAATGCTGGTTGACAAATTAATGGAATATGAATTCAATTCCCATTTGGTACAAACAACAATAACCTATGAGGCTATGCATTGCAATTAAAATTATAGCGACATCAAATGTTGTGTCACATATGAATATTCAAGTGACAAAAGTTGATTGTACCTAGGGATAAGGCGAGCTCCGTATACGATGTATTGTATAACGGATCAAGTATTCTGTGTTTCGTCTTTTAATATAATTTTGTACCTAAATGTTAGAATAAAGGTTGATGGTGATGGGCCACGTTAATACATATATTTGTGAGTGTGTGAAACAAATAATAATAAAAAAGCGCTGTAAATGAATCAAATTTAATGATGTGTATATATTTTTAAACAAAATTATATAGTATGAGTCTTATATCTGATGAAGGTTGCATGAGGAAAGTTTGCAATTAATTAGATAATAAAATATTCGTTGACGAAATTATTGCCCATCATGTTAAAGTGATTTTTTTAAGCAGTTGCTTAACTGATGAAATACTAAATCAGATTTCCGATACCATTTTTACATAACTGCGTTAAAACCTATTTCAATAACAGCGTTATACTGATATGTACGCCACACGAACCATATTGTAGTTTTCATCTGCATAATAACCGCTTTGTAGATTTCAACCTCAATGTCGTGGTTCATTTTACTTTACCATCGACGAACGGGCTCATTAAAGTGTTGAACTTTAAAGTTAACCGTATTAACAACCTTAACACGGTGCCTGCATAAGATCATCTGATTGAGGTCGTTTTAGCAAATATGTAATAACTGTTTTGTCTTCAAACATATTAATAATTAACATTTGACGTATAAACAAAGCTTTGTTATATGACAATAATCGTCATTTCGTTTGTCTAATGTTGGACAACGCTGATCTGATATACATGTATTATTATTTATGATGCGAGATATGTAATTATATTCTTATACTAAGGAATGTGGCAAAAGCGTGTATGTATTTCATTTCATTTTGTCACAGAAAAGTGCAAGTGTGCTATTCTGGTAAACACTTAAAACACCGAGTTATTTAATTATTAATAATTTGAATAATATATCATTTTTCAATTTTAATTGTAATGCTTTTTTATTTAAATGTTGATATGTTGTGATTACTTTGAGAGCTATCTGAGAGGTTCAACTAGTCCATTTACCGACTTTGCATTAAACGTTTGTAAGGCATTGACCCCACATTACAACTGTCTATTTTTTTTAGCTGCGTTATATGTGATGTTCTTTATTACATGCAATCTTCCCACGAATGTAAAACAAAATTACTCTAAGTTACAAGAATTTATCTTCTTTAAATGTTAATGGATTTTCATTTGTCCTTCAAATACATACGCTTAATACTTCAGTGTGTTGGTCGAATAGTTTCCAAAGGTATATTTTTCTGTAATATTTCGGAGGTGTGCAAAACACTCTATTTTCATAAAGATTTTTAACACGCTAAGCCATTATTTAATCTTAAGAGATAACATTCATTTAAATATTGATTTCATTCCATGGTCGAATACCGACATTAATACCCCATTGAGATGTCATGCATGCCTTTAACTTGTCATTTAAACAATGTTAAACCTAACAAAAGCGATATGCATTGTATATCATATTACACTTTTAATTTTCTATATGAAACATCTAGTTTTAAATGAATTAATTTGAAAATAGCAGGTAATTGTCATTCAAATAATAATTTTTGTATAATACTTCAAGTTTTTGTTGTATACTAATTTATATTACAATAATGTGATCGTGTTGTTCTCTTTAAACTATGTTCATGTTGAACGACATAATTTTCAGGTCTGTTTTGCGTATTTATGTTCAATTAATATTTTTAGAATGTGGTAAATTTACTTTGCAGCATGTGTTTTCTTTGTCATTTATTGTTTTGAAAATGTTTGCATATTTTAAGAAATCATAAACGGCACCTTTTAACAAGAAAACACATGATTTTGAAAAATGTATTGTGTGTCATTACAGAACTAAACAATTGGATTTGTATTAGTTTAATGTTCACACTATAAGATGAACGATCTTCTAATTATGTTTAAATCTGTTTTGTGCTTTTGCCGTTTTCATGTTGCGTTATAAACAGTAGTATTAGGAATATATGACGTTGTGAATTTAATTTGTTCAAGAAAATATTATTCATGGATACACAAAATATGTATAATTCATGACCACTTAAACGTCTATAATCGAGCCAATCGATCAATGTACACAAAACATAAACCGGTGATCGAATCATACTTCAAACAGAAACTACACTTAATTGTACAAGTGCCATTGACCTTAATTAACAAGCGCACAAGTTTAAACTTACTGTTCCAGGACGAATATTATGGTGCATGCATCAATAAATCACATTAAAGTAAGATTTTTGCTACCACAAGGGTTTTGTAATTGGCTTAAGATGTCTTCATTGACCAAATAAAAGACCACATTGCGTATTACTTTTGCCTTTAGACATTTACAGAAAGTGCTCGAGCAAAGTTCTTTCAGAGGCTCAGCTACGAGACCTTGACTACGCCAGACCGAACCCAGGGCGAGGAGAGGGCAAAGTTCGTCTCTTTGGTGATCACCATGGTTTCAAGCAAGGTGGGGTAATAGTTCTCTACAACTGCAAAAATATCACAACTGCTTTAATTATGTTTAATGCAACAACGAAAACCTACATTTTAACCTAATTCAGAGGAAACCTCTTGCATGCGTTTTAATGCAGCCTATTTCGATCATGTTTATTGAGGTAGATAGATCTTTGTTGATTTCAGTGTGACATCGTATTATCATTTCATGGCTGATATGTGACGTATCATGATTACACAATGCAGCTAACTGCTGGTCTAGGAATAATGAAATTATATTATTTTATTGAATTTCACTGTTTTTTAATTATTTAATAGGTCAAAGTTTATAATACCAATTAAGTCATTTGCATTTTGTTAAAACATTTACCAACACTTATTTCAAAACAACTAGTGCTATGATTAACGTTATCATTTTATTATTGCGCGCGTGAAATGATCAGATTATCATTAACTAGTAATATTTACTCATTCAATGCATAGCAAAAAACAAACACCGATGCAACATAAGTCAACACAATATTATACATCCATCACATTTAAGGCATACGGATGCATCAAATGATTATATTACTTTGTGTATTCGTATATCTAACTCTACAACAAAACAACAATTTATACCTTATACGAATCTTTCAACCACACTTAAAGCAATTTTGTTTATGACCATTCCTTTTACAGGGCATTGCAGAAATTGTGGTCGCCAATTCGATACGTCTTTTGTCAAGCGTTCGCCCTGTGACTTCCATCTTGAGCGCTCCAGAAAAATGCGTATGTACTCGTGTGCTTTTAGTTTTGGTATTGACGTTTGTATCAAACGTTATAAAGCTATCCTAAAAGTATTCAACATAATTTTCAACCGGTATCCCATTCCCGTGTATAAACGCATTGTATGCAACACGATCAAAACAAGGAAGAATAGTTATATATATTTAAAGCATAATCATGTTTCTGACAGTATGCGTATATCCTACATTTTCTTTAAGATTTCATAATGGTCCAACAGTATGATTGTATGTTTGTAAGGTCAAAACTAGAAAAAATATTAATGTGTAGGTCCATTTTTTTCAGGTGGAGCTCAAATGCCTTTCGAGTGCTGCAACCGTGCTTTTGGGTCGAAAGGATGTCAGACGGTTTCTGTAAGACGCAATTTATGCAAAACCTTAATACCGAGATACCGATTTTCATCCGTCTTACATGTGCATGTGTTTAAATTACATGAAAAACCGTTATTCATATACTTCCTTCATCTCTGTAAAGCCTGCATGCCACATAATGTATATGACTGTATTTTGGTTTTACAGACCCATGTGCATAAAGAGAATTTGTATTTGGACATAGACGACTTTAAGGCCACACAGACGATAAAAGAACCGCCACACGACGGGAATTATGGTGATATGCTCTCGACACAGAATCGGTATGTATAAGTGACACATTTGAAACAATGTGAGCTGTGCATGCTGTCGATATTATATTACAGCTGGACACATTCAATTATCCAACTGAAATACATTTTGAGTTTCTAGACTCGCAAATGTGTTATGTTGTACTTATATGTTATGACGAATAGCATTGTGAAATAAAGTTCACGAGCGAGTAATCATTCTTGTAACCATACAGAAAACTACATATACGTGTTTAAAAAGACTATAAGTGTTATCCTATCACTTTCATACAAGTTCATTGTAATAAAATATCGTACATTTAAAAAATCATGAACAAGTGTTTTGCAATGGCATTTATGACTCAGTTTAAACTCATAATTGACCGTCATGTATGCTTATACATTAGTCTTATTTATAAGACGTTGCCAAGAATTTAGAGATACTTTTTATACGGGCTAAATTCTTTGGAACGTCTTATTGGCGAACGACCAGTTACGTGGTGGACACCAGAAAGTTTAAATTTTCATCAATATGCTTAAAATTGCAAAATAACATTACCAACTCATAAAGTTTTAGTTTAGAAGTCCATGTGTACCTCAAATATCGTGGAATTGAAGTTAAAAGGCATAATTTGTTTCAGTTAAACTACTGCTTAAATCGCAATACAATCACTGACCTCTCGCCATGTTATGAAATATTTAAATATCAACCAATCAGAAGAAGGCATTACGGTGTAATAGGCTGCGTTATCGATTAAAATCTACCTGCGGTATACAGCGGACATGTAGCGAGTCGAATGGAAAATGTGAGTAGTGTGTTGATTTAAATTGGTCAGGCGTGCAAAATTGAAAGAGTC
>VMBQ01000883.1:12964-57678 GCA_007657795.1 Dreissena rostriformis | reverse complement strand
TATGAGTTGGTAATGTTATTTTGCAATTTTACGCAAATTGATGAACATTCAAACTTTCTGGTTTACACCACGTAATTGGTCCTTGGCCGATAAGACGTTCCAAAGAATTTAGCCCATATAAAAGTATTTCTAAATTCTTTGCACGTCTTCTAAATAAGACTAGTGTTTTTACATGTGACCCGCGCGTGTTTAAATTTAGATCATTTCTGTCCATGGACAGAAATTGAAAAGCCCTATCTTTGTACTGAATTTGGGCATATCTTGACCGATTTTGACCAATTTGTTTGCACATCTGACATAAATACCATCACATTATGACTCATAATCACTTTTTTTGCGACACATAACAAAAATGGGAAAATATACCAACATCAACTCGGCCGGCTTTATCATAAGCGTAAGAGTTTGGGCAAAATAAATCATGAACACACAATAGTTGTAATGCAGAGATGGTTGTGATGCAACGGGTATCAACTTGTTTCATCAGTTTGCAATACGTATAATGACATCACCATCCTATGACATCTACAATTTAATATTAAGAGTACAACAAACAATATAAACAACGTTAGTATGAATATCACCAAAATGGAAACAAAACCTGATAATTTCACCTTTTAAGAACTTCAGTATTAACGTGACAATGATAGCAAATTGACATGTGATAGCTAATAGCTACTTTCACCAATTTAAACATTCTTAACAATATCTAAATTAAACTACATACAGTTTTATGAAATAATGAGCATTTAACTTCAAAGCACAAGAGATGTTGTGCTTTTCAATCGTTCTGTAACTATTTACGTTTGAAAATTCATTGAAAGTTGTCCAAAATGTAACAAACTACAAAAAAAAAACGGTACATCCGCCATTTTATTTGTTTAGACGGGAAGTGAATCTATGGTGGTTTCGTAACCCGTCAGTTTCGTATTGTGTGTAATAGGGAAGTGAAGGTTTCGACTTGTTAATAAACTGTAGGATGATAATTAATTTCAAACTATTATTTGTTGAATTTCGTAACCACATTTAAATCGCGGGGGAAAGCTAACGAGGGATATTTATGTAACGTTATATCAGTTGCCGTTAAATCGTGAAAAAAAAAATGTTTATATTGTTTCAACAAGTTAAATTGTAACTTACCTGTGATTGTTTGACGTGAAATTGGAGTTTTATTTTCATAAATCAACAACAAAATTGCCGATAAAAATCGTCTTTTAGAAAATTCTATATGTTTAAGGCAATTCTTATAAAATTCTAAGAAACTGTCACTTTTCTAAGACAAAAACTGAGAACATATCAGTTATAGTAAAAAACTAACATAAAATATAAATTCTTAGTGAACATTTTGTCTAAGAAAGTTTCAGAATATCGCCCAAGGTTTACTAGGTGTTATGTTTACTTTCGGCTTAAATGAAAATCAAGCGAACGTAACAGTACAGTATAATTTGAAGTAACAAACAAAACAAGAAAAACAAAGATATATCTTTGACATTAGCTTCCGAATGAAAAAGTCGTTATGTCTCGTAAATAATAATGATAACGTTAATTACCACCTTGTACAAATATCTCAAAGGAGCATGTAATTGTTATGAGTTACTTCATCTTTTCAATTAACAAACAATGGGCAGATCTGTAAGGAACTATTCTTCTCCAAATTAAAACAAGAGCAGAAATAAACATCCAACCAGAAATAACATTTACATCCGGGCATTTACTTTTTCGCAAAATACCAAGCTCCCTTGATACGTGTTTCTAATTTTCCAATTGTTATAGGAAGTTTTGCAATATTTCATCACTTCTTGTTTCATGTATGTGTATTTAATCTTAAAAATAACTTTTCTTCTTGATAGCCTTTTTGTTTTTCATTCAGTCAACTGTTCCTTAACATTTACTTCAGCAGGAACTTCTCTGTATCTTGCAAATAGGCTTTCAACGCCATCGGCGCTCTCGTTTAAGCACGTAACCGTGTGTGTAGTTTTCGCATTTCAACTTAAAAAAAGTCATTCAATTTAAGAAACCACACGAGTGCTCTGGGCAAATTCCCAGCGTACAAAAAATCTTTAATAATACATACAATACATTAGTATCAAGAGTATTTGAGCAAGCTTTTCAAACTACGCTTAGTGCGACTTCTTTTTTAAGTAAGATGTCAACCACCTCCCTGGCTTGCAGCGAAACGGTCAGCTTGCCAAAACAATTTGTCAAGAAAACTATTTGTCAAGTCGCAACAACTTAATGGATGTCCATTTATCAGTAGATATAAAACATGCCCACACTTATGAAGGCTGTAAACGTGCACACTTAAACTAAGGACAGTTAGCCTCTGGTGTTCGTTCGTTACACGCTTACTTCTTTCATTTTAAAATAGTTATGTTAAGACTGTATTAGCGTACATAACTAGTAAAGTACCATAATAATTAATTTGGATTATTTACATCTAATAATTTATTAGGATCATAATAAATCGAAGTTATTTGGTTGTTATCCAAACCAGGTGAAACGACAAATAATCAACCAAGTGTAAAGAGTGGTTACAGGAATTTATACCCAGGAAATAAATTAAGTTTAAAGCGCAACCCATACTCTTATTAGGAATGGACGGTTTCATTCACATGGATCCAATTTTTCCGACTAGAATGTTACGCCGTCGGTCTTTGCTGGACAGTTTTGGGACGGTCTCCTCTCAGCCATCGGCCCGACGGTCTCTAGCAACGAATTCCACATACCGTTCGGAGAATGATGCATTTTCTAACGATAACCGCCGAGCTGTTCCGATTAATTTGGATATTGAACTGGAACAAACCAGTTCTCGGCGAATTCCGCGCATCGTTCCAAGAAGGAAAAACAGTTCCATGAGTTCGAATTCGACCTACTTTTCGGAGAGTAATGACATTACTAACGATAACCGCCGAGATATGCCGATTAATTTGGATATTGAACTGGAACAGGACAGTTTTTGCCGAATTCCGATCATCGTTCCAAGAAGCAGATCAAGTTCGAATTCGACCTACCTTTCAGAGAGTAATGACATTACTAACGATAACCGCCGAGATATGCCGATTGATTTGGATATTGCACTGGAACAGGCCAGTTCTCGCCGAATTCCGATCATCGTTCCAGGAAGCAGACAAAGTACGTTAAATGATGGCGACGTGTCACACGACGCTCCTGTCAGCGTAGAAAGCAGTTCCGGAAATGAGGTCACTGACCGGGATGAAAACCCGCGAAATCTGCACGTGAAAATTGAACCTAGAGGTGTCCGAGAGACCCCGATCGTTTCCGAGAGGGCTTCAATAACTGGCAGACGAAGACGAGAGTTCAAGAGGCGAACACCAAGCGATGATGAGGAGGATGATAACAATCACGAGAGACGAGATGATACTATTCGAACCAATGATGAAGAAGAAGTAAAAGGTAATTTATATATTTATTATAGACCTTATTAAATTAACAACCAGGCTGATGTTCCATGAAAAAAAAACGATTTTTTTTGTGAATTTAAAGAGATAATTTAAACAAAATCGTACCATAATTTAATTAAAAATTATAAAGATACATATTTGAATGTTTTTCGTGGCGAACGAACATTAATCTCTTATTCATTTAAGAGTTGTTCAACGTTTATTTATTTTAAATGCAGTGTTTAGTGTTTATTATATACATACGTGTATTATCTTTTGTGTAAGCCGTTCAATAAAAAAAAAAAAGAAAAAAAAAAGTGTGTCTCTTCGTCTAGATTTACGATCGCAAATACTAAAATAAAATATGCTTGTAACAAAATGTCTCATTTGTAGCAAATTAATTTCTGAGTAATTCACTGTGATAAAAAAGATGTACAACCATGTTTCTACAATCCATTAGAACTGTCATGCGTTGCTCGCACAAGAATGATTTGTAATAGCCCTGGGGCGTCGAGTGACTAAAACAGCCAAATGGCATCCATTTTGCGGTGGGCAACGCCTATTACACATTTAAAGAAAACCATACTGTTTATGAAAAAAGAAATGAAATTATTAATCAACACTCGACCTTACATATATGTTTCTTCAAGCACTGAATATTGGCAAGGCATGGTCGAAACGATGTAATTATTCGCTGTTTTGCGTTTCTAGATTGCTAGATACGGAACTTATTTGTTGGCACTTTAGAATCGACAAGAATATCCTGACTCTAACACTTGATATTGATTTGATTTTATTCGTTAGTATTCCTGTCTTAACATTAACGTAGAAAACAATAATAAATGATGTTGGTGCTTCAATCAGATGTCGAGCTAAACGGCTCAGGTCTCATGTTTACAAAGCTCCTTAGGAAAAACTTAAGGAAATTCCTTAAATTAATAACATTCCTGAAGTATCTGGCTATTTCATGTAACATAGTTTTTACATTAAAATGCCTTCAGCAAGTACAAATTGCTAAAATGATTATTGTTTATCATTTTGTAAGCAGAAAACAGCGGATGGCATAACGACAATTTGATTTGAAATTTCAGTACATCATAAGTTACGATTTCCCTATGAGCTTTTGAAATAACGACCTTGGACTAAACGTCTGTGGCGTTAAGCGCTCGAAATGGAAATAAATACGTATGCGTTAACTATTATACTTATGTACGGAATACCGTTAGGGCCATCGTGGTTACACATTAAAATCCAGATAAGAGGGCGACAATGCGATAATGAGATAGTACGATGGCGACAATGCGATAGTTCGACGGCGACAATGCGATAGTACGATGGCGACAATGCAATAGTACGATGGCGATAATGCGACAAAACTACAGGAAGATGACGACAATGCGACAGTGCGAAAATACTATCGCATTGTCGCCATCGTATTGTCGCACTGTCGCATTGTCGTCATCGTACTGTCGCATTGTCGTCTATCGCCTACCGGTACACATGCGCACATCGTATTTTGTCCTAGATGGTGCCACTTTTAAACATACTTTACAGTCCGGCATACCTTAAATCAATACCCATTTTATAACTTAATAAGAATTTGATTTCCTTATAACTGTAACCTCTTTCAAAGAACATCTTTATAAAGTCATCTATTTTGTTTCTGCACTAAGAATAGTTTGTGTACCGGAAGGCGATAGTCGACAATGCGATAGTACGATGGCGACAATGCGACAATGCTATAGTCCGATAATACGATGACGACAGTGCGACAATACGATGGCGACAATGCGACAATGCAAAAGTACGATGACGACAATGCGACAGTGCGACAATACGATGGCGACAGTGCGATAGTGCGATGGCGACAATGCGATAATACGATGACGACAGTACGATGACTATCGCATTGTCGCCATCCTACTATCGCGTTGTCGCATTGTCGCCATCGTACTATCGCATTGTCGCCATCGTACAATCGCATTGTCGCCATCGAACTTTCGCACTATCGCATTGTCGCCCTCTGGATGTTAATGTGTAACCACGATGACTCTAACTGTATTCCGTACTTATGTGTGTTCAGACTCCTCAAAACCTGCCAATCAGACGAATGTTAAAAAAAACTTACATATGGGCCTCGCTCTGTGAAAAGGGGATTTAATGCATGTGTGTCAAGTGTCGTCCCAGCTTAGCCTGTGCAGTCCACACAGGCTAATCAGGGACGACACTTTCCGCTTTTATGATATTATTCGTTGAAAGAAAATGTCCTCTTAGTAAAAACCCAGTTTAGGCGAAAAGTGATACTTTACGCACATGCATAAAACCCCTTTTTTCACAGAGCGAGACTCATATAATGTCTGACAAATGATAGACACCTTAAAGCATCATGTCTAAAGCATGTTTGTCTATGGTATCTGTCTGACATGTTTGTCTATGGTATCTGTCTGACATGTTTGTCTATGGTATCTGTCTGACAGGTTCTTTAGGTGTTTCGCGGAATCAGTGGGTTTATTTACACTATAATATACACACGAAAAACATATTCCTGAAATAAACTTGATTTAAATCTTTTGATTCATTTCAACTGATATCAGTTTCAATAATCTTAATTCGCAGTTTTATTTAGGAATCTGAAACAAATTGGTAAATTTGTCAATCAATTAATAAGCGTGTATTTGTTTCGGTCCTGCAACACAATCTTATCATGTTAAGTACATAACAAATATAAAATTTGTTTTTATATTTACAGACGACAAACCTGAAGATGAGAAGGAAGACCTGAAAATTACTGCCATCGACTACCACGTGACTGATAATGCGGCTGCGCACAACACAGACAAGTTTCCACACGTGGCAAAGGATCAACTTGTTGTTCGTCGCGGACAGAAATTTGTAGTAACGTTGGAACTCAATGGAAGTTTTGACGTTTACAAGGACAAGCTTCTGCTTACTTTACAGACAGGTTGGTCTCTGTATTATTGGCGATAAAACTCGGAATACTCAAGAGTTCCCGATAAAGCCGGTGGAACTCGAGACGATCTTCGTACCGAGTTCCGGCGTGTCAAATTGTAATTTGAGGATCGAAGTATTGCTAAATATTCTAGACTAAGAAACATAGGGGAATTATCTTTAAATCAGCTGTAACAAGACGATTGTGTTAATGATTGTTATTAGGGCTAATATAGCGCTTTCTGCACTTTATGCTCCAAATGCAAGTTTAAAAACATGACAATGTTGATTAGCTTTTACATGAATTTTATGTACCCATATTTAACGGGTTCTCTGATTGCTCGAGTGTATTTTAATAGTTTTTTCATAACTAAACCACTTTTATGTGGTTCTCTGGGCGAATTAACGAGTTTAAATATAAGTATGAACTATGAAATAAAACTGAATGTTTTTCAGGTCAAAAGTCACAACCCGGTAAAGGAACAGTTGTTAATTTGACGGTTCCCGACAGAACGTTTACTTCGCGCTGGAGAACAGAAATCGTGTCCAACCAGGGAACCACCCTAAAAATCGCAATTACACCGGATGTCAATTGCATTGTGGGGGAATGGAAAATGACGGCTGATTTGTCGAATGCTAGGTCAGACGAACATATCGGCCAATCCCGCCAGAATATCGCCAACGTGACACTGTTCATACTCTTCAACCCATGGTCCAAGGGTCGGATAAGTTTTATTACGTGTTATTTTTAGTATGTCCCCCTTCGAAGAAGAAGGGGGTATATTGTTTTTGCTGGATGTCGGAAGGTCGGTCGGAAGGTCGGTCGGTCTGTCGGTAGACCAGTTCCTTTTTCGATCAAAAACTCGTGAACGGATTGAACAATTGGCTTTAAACTTCCCATGTGCATTGGCCTTTTCCCTATTGAAATTGGAATCACTAAGTCAAAGGTCAAGGTCACTGTCACACTAAGAGTGAAAATTGTTTCCGATCAATAACATGTGAACGGAGGAACCGATTGGCTTCCCATGTGCATTGGCATTGGACAGTAGATGGCCCCTATTGAAATTGGGGTCACTTGGTCAAAAGTCAAGGTCACTACACACCGAGTGAGAAATCGTTTCCGATCAATAACTCGTCAATTGATGCACCGATTTGCTTGATACTTCCCATGTGCATTGGCCTTGGACAGTCGATGACCCCTATTGAAATTGGGGTCACTAGGTCAAAGGTCAAGGTCACTTCACACTGAGTGAGAAATCGTTTCCGATAAATAACTCGTCAACTGATGCACCGATTGGCTTGATACTTCCCATGTGCATTGGCCTTGGACAGTAGATGACCCCTATTGAAATTGGGGTCACTAGGTCAAAGGTCATGTTCACTACACACTGAGTGAGAAATCGTTTCCGATCAATAACTCGTCAACTGATGAACCGATTGGCTTGATACTTCCAATGTGCATTGGCCTTGGACAGTCGATGACCCCTATTGAAATTGGGGTCACTAGTTCAAAGGTCAAGGTCACTGTGACATTAAGTGTTAAATGGGTTTCCGTTCGATATGTCATCAAAGGATTGAGTGATGGGTCTCATACTTTGCAGATGTATTGACCTTGAACAGTTAATAACCCCTATTGAAATTTAGGTCCATGATCAAGTCACTGTGACATTTGTTGCAAAACAAATCCCGGAGCTCTTGTTATTTATATCATTTATTGATTTAGTCTTTGCAAAACAAATTCGCCTTTTCAATAAAAATGTCTTAATATGTATTCCATTCATATCGAGTATGTCATCTGTATTTGTTTACATATCCGATGATACAAACTTATAATTATACAAATACTAGACTATTATACATAATTTGCACTCTAATTTCATGTAGACCATTCTCCATTCTGGTCGCAGTAATAACGGGTTTTTGCTTACTTGGTTACATACGACCATTTAACAAAATGGCCTCTTAAACTCCAAGGACTGTGCTGATTGACCAATTGTTAATGTTGAGACAAAATGATTCAATCTTCTTTCCTGCTTGTTTCCAATTTGGAAGATGACGCCGTATATTTCCCGGACACTGCCAAATTGGCAGAGTATGTGCTGAACGACAGCGGCTGCATGTTCACCGGAACTGACCGCCAGACTGGAGCTATCCCATGGCTCTACGGGCAGGTAAATGATACACGCGACGTGAAGTTCTTGCGTTGAAATTGTATACACTTGTACAACATGTTGTTGTCTTCTTAAGAACTCGTATTTATAAGCATATACATGTGGATGTTAATAGGAATGAACAGTTTAAAGAGACTGTAAACCACGAATGACGAAAAAAGAAAAGTTCTAAAATACCGTATTTTTTACAATTATAAGTTTATATTGATTAAAATATCACGACATTAACATTACTTGAAAAAAAGTTTTTTTTTTTTTACTTTATTTTTTTATTTTTACTGGGTATGTCTTCCAGGTAACTACCAGTTAACTATAAATAACTTCAATCTAGATTGAGCATCATCGTCACGTGGTAAACTCAGGAATGGAAATTGTGCATGTGTAGTGAATTGTATATATTTTATATATAAAATGATCAATCTACTTGCGTTATTTATAGTGTGTATATCGTTATGTCACCTATTTTCGCGATGTACTTTCGATTTCACATCGCGAAATTTTATTACCGAATATACTGAAAATATGAACTTTTTTCAAGTAATGTAATATACCAGCCGTGATCTTTTAATCAATATAAACTAATACTTGTAAAAAAATACGGTATTTTAGAACTTTTCTTTTTTCGTCATTCGTGGTTTACCAAGGAAAATGACATTTAAAAGACATAACAAACTCGCTTAACCGAATACCTGTGAAAACCGAACGATCGACCAGCATCCGACGATTACATTTTAATTCATTCATAATGAATTTATATTTATATACATCCATATGTGAATGAACGGAGATCCGTTTTTTTTTTATAATAACAGACGATTTTATATTGTTTAGCAAGTTAAAAAATGAATGTGAGGGTACATATGGGGTCAAGACGCCGTTGCTTGTATTCAATAGTCCCCTCTGAACAAAACAAGATTGGCTTTATTGCAACTTATTCACAATTTCGTACTTAATTGTCCATGTTCACATGCGGTACATTTTCTACAAGCCTCAGTAAAATTTCCCCATCCGCTTAGTTTGAACCATAAAATATCTAATCCTACATGTTTTATTTGTGCAGTTACACTTATCAACATCAACAACCATTAGGTTACTCACAGTGGTCATTAGTTCGTTCCAGTTCGAACCCGGCATTCTGGAGGCCACCCTGTTCTGTTTGCAAAAGGCATTCAACTTCCGGTCCGTGCCTTCCATGGGAGATCCCGTACAAGTGTCACGTGCCATATCGAGAATTGTAAATATTGATACACATGTACAACAAAAATCCGTTCTTCGTATCCTGTTATTATAAAAGTATAGGCGTACACTATATTTACACGTGAGCCACAATATGCAGAAGATGAAAACATTCAATGAATCAACACCCTGATTGGATATTTTGTATTACTGTACATGTATATACTAAAATAAATTAAATAAGGTCGAAAAAACTCTCCATAAACATCTCCAAAAAATGGTTAGTAGGTTGGCTAAACTTGTTATTTTTTAATTTATATTTTAACTATACTGAAGTTATTTCCCACTTTAATAAGGTTGTCCAAGGTAAGAACTCTTCCAAGTCGCGTTGTTATATATCTCTTTTTATATTCAACGTTTATAATGTTGCGATAATGATTGAATATAGCAACACTGATCGAAAACTAAACATGGAATACCAAAAGAAAGCCAAGGGTCGTCACCAAAAAAAAACGTTTTTGTTGGGTTAGTGTAACCAAACAACTTTTATTTTTTATTTAAGGTCTTCGTGGTATTTGATCTTGCTTGAGAACGCTCCCATAGTGTTGATCGTACCCGGGACTTCTTGATTGCTTGTTAGACACAATATCCACTACGCCATAGCGATCTTAATGCACTAAATTGATAACCTGTAACGCCTGTTGGCCTGTTGAGGATTAGCTATATGACTGTATATCAATGGTTCTTTTCATATATACCCATAACTCTACCTATAGATTGCAAGAATGGGAGTATAACCACGAGTAAACACATTTTCCCCTTGTATTACTTGATTTTCAATTTCAAGTTCAATTCATTTTTGTCCCGTCCCTTATCTCGACTTTCTACCCTCTCAGCGCTTTGATTACGTGTATATACTGTACGCGCCAGGTAAACAGTCAAGATGACAACGGAGTGATGCTGGGTGACTGGTCCGGTTGCTATGACAATGGGCGGCCTCCACTCAGCTGGGTGGGGAGCGTCGCCATCCTTCGTCAGTACATGAAGTCAGGGTTTCCGGTGAAGTACGGACAGTGCTACGCGTTCGCCGGCGTCGTCACCACGAGTATGTTATATGCGCTGTACGCATTAAAATTGCAACCCGCGCAGCTAGTGTTTAAATAATGATTAACTTGTAGCGTTGTGAACCCATCGGTCAATACAGATTATATATGATACTAGTACAAATTGTTTAGATTTGTATACCTGAGTTAATCTAAGGTCACTTCAGTGTGTCGCGCCCTTGGTTTGCCGTGTCGACCGGTAACAAACTTCTCATCGGCCCACGACACCGACGGCAGCGTCACACTTGATGTGCACTGGGACCTCACCGGAAACATCGAGCTGAAGGATCTAAACACAGACTCCATGTGGTTCGTTTTCATTTCAGTTTGTTGCAGGAAATCGATAACTTGTCTGTCCTTGAAATAAGCGAACGACGCTACACAGTTATCATAGTGGTGACTCGTCAGTGTTGAGTTTAACCCAATAGAGTTGCATAGCCCGATTGATACTCTAGGGTCCGTTTCATGAGAAGATCATGTGTCTTTTAATTACTTGTTCGGTGTTTGAAAAGAATGTATGTTTCGGTGAAAGTTAATGTAGCAACTTTGTTGAAACCAACATCACACGTGCATAGATTTCTATAGACAAATTTTGCATTGCCAACAACTAATCTTGTAGGTCCGAAATTGCAAAATATAGTTAGTTTTCCTCTCAATCTTATGGACAAATTTCCGGCGTTCACTGGACGTTTCAGGAACTTCCACGTGTTCAACACGGTCTGGATGCGCCGGAAGGACCTCACGTTCGGGAACGACGGCTGGCAGGTTGTGGATGCCACACCGCAGGAAACCAGCGGCGGTAAGAGGATCGACGCATCTTTACACAAGTTTTTATAGTAAATTATTTCCGACGATGTGCAGGAAAATTGGTAATTCATTGTTTGAAGTAGTAAAAAGTTACACTCTGATTGTAATGATTACAATATCATATGGGTTCCCGGTTGTAGTTACGGAACAGAATAATAATAATAATAATAATAATAATAAGTAGTAGTATTATAAAATGATGATGATGATCATTATAATGATTATTATAATAAAATCATCATCCTTTTCATGGTCATCTTAGGTTTGTATGCGTGCGGACCAAGCCCAGTGGCGGCCATTTTGAATGGTCGCTGTGACGTCGCGTATGATACGTCATTCCTGTTCGCTGCCGTCAATGCCGACCGCGTGCACTGGGGCCGACAGAAAGACGACACGTGGAAAGTGATTGCCATAGAAACGTCTGCGTACGTTCAGGGAATGATACCTTGTGTTTCTCTATCATTATTTAAGAAAAATAAGACAACAACGGTTAATGATTTCGAATTGAATTTTTTAGACGACTGCTCGTTAATTTAATTAAATTTTAAAATTCACTTGCATTTCGTGTTATTTAAATTCTTGTAGTATTAATGTAATATGAACTCGAAGAATATGAATATATCTTATTTTTTTAAGTGATAAAGCATTCTAAAAATGCTAAGCGCCAAATTGGCTATTATGGTTACTATTGGCGCTTTCATTCTGAGGCCGTTGTGGTTGGCCTGCCATGGAAATACCTCTCGAAAAATACATGCTGATTTTATTTTCTAATAGTTTACTTTCTTTGATCTTGAATAATCACGAAAATTATTACGTGTTTTTAGGACCGGTAAACGTCTGTGCACTAAGGTGGCGGACGGACGCCCGGTGCCCGCGTCTTTGACGCACTGCGACGCCCTGATTGATGACGTCACTGACCAATTCAAACATAAGGAAGGTAATATTGAACGCTTGCAATAAGAGACTAGAATTGCAAAAAAATGGCCCGATTTCCGGTCGATCAATTTCGGATAAACGTGTTTACTTATATGTACAGTGTATTGTGTCTTCGCTGTAAATGGATATATCGAACTCACATTATTCAGCGCCATTAAAAAAAACAANAAAAAAAAAAAAAAAAAAAAAAAAAAACAAGCTGTCTGCCCTTGTTTTTCGGCAGAAGGTCTTACATTTTTTTAACTTAACATACGTACACAACTAAGTGTTGTTCATGCTTAAGTCATTTCTTTATTGAAATGTTTACTTGAACGTTCATTGCTAAAACAAATGCTTTACCATTTGTAAACTGATTATTATGCCGATTTTGCACCTAAATATGCCCATGTTTATTGATTTACCATAAGTCTAAGACTGATCCATAACATTCGTACACAATTATGTATAAACATATTAAACAACATGGAGTAGAGCACCAATTAAGTGTATATAGTGGCATATTACCTACATTCAGAAACCGGAAGGGAACGCGCGTCTGTGGTGTTGGCCAGTACACTGTCACCAAGAGCGCGAAAAGACGTCTACAGTAAACAAAACGTAAGTGCCCACTTTGACTTAAACATAGTTTATTATTCTATGTTTTTAACGTTTACGTCTCTTCTAAAGAACACTAGCTTTAGATATCTAGGGGAAAACTATACATTGATAATGGTTAATACTCAAATAATTTCTGAAGTTATTTTCGTTGTGTGTAAGGTTGTTTTTGTGTGATAATTTAGATGTTTATGAATATTGTCTTCTCTGTTTGCTGACAAACGACCATGAACTTGAGACAAGTGCAGGTCGGATAAGCGAGAGAACTACATATCAACGAACAGAGATTAAAAACACCAATACAAGACTGCGGGAATTTTCGTTTTATGTAGCGGCCCTCGTTTATTGTCGTTTCCATGCGTGACTTCAGTGCGTTAGCTCACAATATTTGTTGATTTAAACAAACGCCAATCTTTGTTGGTTTAAATAAACGCCTATCTGTGTTGGTTTAAATAAACGCAGAGACCTGTTACATGTTTCTTGATAGATCTTTAGATAAGCATAACCAAAGACAACACGTCTGTTTTGCTGGTAACGAAATGCATGTATGTTACTTATCATAAATGTTCAATGAATTATTAAGAATGATGTATTATACAAAGCCTATATTGACAGGATATTGACATGACCGTCCAAGGACCAGATAACGCTATGGTTGGTTCTGACGTCAGCATATCTGTCACGTGTAAGAACAAGAGCGAGGAAGAGAGGCGTCTTGAGGGCAACGTGTTTGTTGACGTCATCACATATACTGGGAAAACGTTAGCCTCGTGCAAAGTCGAGGAGGCAAAACTGACTCTTGGTGGCTTTGAACGTACGTGAACGTAAACTATTAATGCTTATAAAGTACTTCTATATATTTTCCATTCAACGTAAATAAAAAGATTTATCAAAAATGTTTGTAATGATGTTATTATAATTATATCATATTTACAACTTAATCACGATCAGTTTTTCTTTTAAATACGAATGTATAGTAAATTCACTTCCAGACAGCCAGGCAATTTTATAAATCAAACATTCGTTATCATTATTATTTTAACATGAATGAAAAGTACAGAATTTAGAAAATACTGAATTTTGTGTTTTATTTACTGAAATTAATAGTTCATATTGAAAAATGTTTTTTATAATACTGAGATCATTACTGATCCATGAAACATCCAGTCATTGCTTTTCTCTTAAACAGGTCGAATACTCGCCATTCCTGTAAAGGCTGCGTCATATATTGACCACGTGACAGAGGCGGCCGTGTTGAAAGTATCGATACTGATGCGTGACACGCAACGTGACAACCTGTATGTCGTCCAGGAGACGTACCGATTGAGAACCCCGGATTTAAACATCAAAGTAAGAAGTGTTGAGTTGTGTTGTGGTGTACAAGTTTACGAAACTGATCGTCAATTAAACATGAGCGTTCTTTCCTTGAAGTTTATAAGCATATGGCTACAGTGTCGGTTAATAGATTAATACGCATGCGCAATGAGATATTAATCAATATACTTAAATAAGAGAATGGACTTACTAATGGACTATGGTATGCTTTATTGAAATGGAAATTACGTATTTTTACCGTAAATGTCCTCATGCAACAAAATGGAAACACGTTATAACCCGGGCTGTTATCCCTGTTTAGTTGCTATAAGTACACCCCTCACATAGCTATTACACATCTTTGACGCACACTCACGGGCTTCAATTTATTTGTAGTGTTATAACAGCAGTTGTCAAGTGGACAGGCCGGTGACCCTGCGTATGAACTTCTCAAACCCATTGGACCGACCCCTTACCCAGAGTAACCTCTACGTGGAGAGCGCAGGTGCTGATGAACCTCGCCTACTTTCCGTGAGGTACACTGTGCAAGTATACCGTTACCTACAAAGCAGTGTGATTATAACTTTAATACTATAGTAGCCGACGTTTACAACTATACACCTTTTTACAAACTACATCGTCCAGGTAAAGTGTGAATGATTAAAAATTATATATTATATAAGTAATATAATAAACCATAGGATACATATTCTTAGCGCCAGCTGTGTAATCGAGTGCACATTTTGAACAATATCACAAAAATAATAATCTTTTCCCATTAAAAGAATTGTAATTTTTCAGTTATTCAATATTGTTGCCATGTTTTTATAGGGGCACGCCTCCTTCATGTGAGATGACATGCGACGTAGAACTGACGTTTCAACGTAAGGGACGCCATTCAATTTTCGCGAACTTCTTCTGCAAAGAGCTTCACACCGTCAAGGGCGTCTTTGAAGTTTATGTCCAGTAATAAACATTCACATAGTTCAGTCCTGAAATTGACTTCTTTCAAGTATGTTTAATGAAATCTGGAAATATATTTAAATTAAGTAATGTTCCAATAAATGGACTAAGCCGTTTCAATAACATCATTTTTCCAGATGGAAAAGAAACCTGTTTCAAGTTTTTGTTTACCGAGCTTCACACTGCATAATCTAGGGAGCCATATATATAATTAACAGACATAATTCATAGTATAGCTTTCGCTTTTAGAAGCATCTAAGTTCTTACAGGCAAGGGGAGGGACATAATCTATTGAATATTAAATTATTCTTATATGGTATTAGAAATCAAATATTGTTTACTTCAGTAAATTTCTTATCTGGCTGGTTAATTAAAGCCGATGCCGACACTTTTACTCGTATTTGTTAGGAAACAAAATTGTGTCTTTGTGTCGTATGAACCAATCTGCACTAAAGCTAAATTTAGATTCGCATCGTACACGCATGATATACATGCTGGCGAATTCGACTGTACAGACATTTTCGATTTCAGAATTAAATATCTGGCTTATTTCGCATTTTTCGACACGTGTTCTGTTTAACTTTTATTTTAATTTATATTGAAATATATGTATATTTTTCTTTTACACATTTTATATAAATTCATAAATATTTGACAAAATCGTGCATACTCCCTTTAACATCAATGTGATTAGGTAAATGAAACGCAAGTGGGGCATTACGGAAGATACACAATATAGATAAAGTAAAGGAACAAACAATGAGTCTAACAAAAAACGTTACAATGCGGTTACAAATAAAAACATGATATTCACACTTGTATAGCAAATTTTTCTCTGAACACTGTTTGCTGAGAACATTTATATCAAATGATTATGATACTACTGGTATGTTGAATGTGTATATATACATTTTACCTACATGTTATCACATATATTATATGTATCAAGTTTATACATTGTATTTATATGCATGTATTTATAATTATGTCATAGCTAGAGGATATTATGTATATTTATTAATATGCTAATAAAATATGTATTATTTACAAGCAGCTTTATTGAGAACGTGTGCAAATGTGAAAAAAACATTACAGAGTGTCAGTGTTTTTTTTCGGTGTAGCTGTTTAACCCAGCGTTTCACCGTTAACGACCTTTACATAACGCCAACAAACCCGAATGAATACATTCGAATATTTCATTGGCTGATTCGAGAGAAATCACTCAGAACGTTGGCTACATCACTGCGTCTGTGTACAGCATTAACGATGTGGTATTGTTCAGTGTATGGAATTCCAGACTACTCTCTGCATGATCATACGATGCATAGACACAAATTTTGGTCCAGTTAAAATTACGCGTTAAAATCCATCTCGCAGACTTTCAGGGTCAGTATTCGGTCACTAAATCGTTCGGGAAGGACACCATTGACTATCGATAAACGTTGATGAAGCAGTTTTGCTTTCAAGATGAGAAAACAAACACTACTGAAATAGTTTAGTGTCATGATAAGACGGAAATCGTTGAATTATCTAACAATAAATGTTTGCCGTACTCGGTTAGCCCGTCTGTAACTCGTTCCTGAAAGCATGAATAGGCTACCGAAATTTTCCATAAATTTGCTATACACAACACAGTTTGACTTCAATTTCTATCGAAAAGTGTTATGCTTAGATGTTCCATTTACATGAAGCAACGAGATTTTTTAAGACCCGCGTCGTGCGAAAATGGGTCTTATGCCATATGGTGCCAGCGTAGATATTGCCCAGCCTGCGCATCTCGCAGTCTGGGTAGGAGATTCATAATGAGACCACAAAACCTTGCGTGATTTTATAGCGGACACCGTAGCTCCTGGTCAGACTTCGCAATTGCGCAGACTGGGCTTGAGCTACGCTGGCTGAAACGCCATAAGGCCCATTTTTGCATGACGCGGCTCTCAAAGTGTGATTTGAATGTGTCGAAAGAAAAGTGCGTGTTAATCAAATATGAACATACCACATATTTCGATGATGCAGAAATAAACTCATAATAAGCCATGTGAGGACACATATTATGTGATATCCCGTATTATATGTTTTATCTGCGAACACTATTGTGTGGTTTGAATATACGTGCACTTAATAACACACATTTCATGCGTTGGATATGCGACTAACAAGTGAAACAACAGCAACAACAATTAAACCTTAGTTTTCAATTTAATGGTTTAAAGACGTAAATTTTCTATCTCTATTTCAAAGTCAGGATATACGCCGAATATCTTTTTTCGGCGTAGTTGCTTAACCCAGCTTTTCATCTTAAATAACCTTTACATAACGCCAGCAGACCCGAATGAATACACTCCATTTATTTTATTGGCTGATTGGACCATAATCCCCCGGAACATTGGCAACATATCCGCGTCTTTGTAGTATATGATGTAACACTAATCAGTGTAGGGAAATGCGGACTAATCTCTGCATGTTCATTTTGGCCCAGTTACAATTACGCATTACCGGTTAATTCCATCCCCAAGACTTTCAGGGTCAGTGCTGGGTCAATAAGTCGTCAGCGGAAGACGGAATGTACTATTAATAAACGCTCTTTGTTGATAACACAGTATTGCTTTCAAGATATCAAATAACACGAATTTTAGGGAAAGAAATGAATGAAAACCTTTCTTGCTTTGTGAAACAAAACTACCGAAATAGTATAGTGTCCACGATAGAAGGAAATCGTTTAATCATTAAGCCACACATGTGTGACGCACGCGGTCATTCTGTCTGAAAATATTCCTGCAAGTCAGAATAGGCTGCCGACATGTGCAAGTTTGCTAGAAATAACACAACGTGACGTCAATTTTCTATCGGAAAGTATCGTGGTTTGATGTAATCCAGGTCCGTACATACTGTATTCGTGAAGACTCAGCGACGACCTGTTAATAAACTCTTAATCACACACAAACACGGTTTGATGTTCCATGAGATTTTCAAAGACCCGCGTCATGACAAAATGAGACTTATGCAATATGCTGCCAACGTAGCTCCAGCCCAGCCTACGCATCCGTGCAGTCTTGTCATGATATGCAAACTCATACGCTGGCCTGATATTGCATAAGTCCCATTTTCGCATGACAGGGGTCTTAAAAAATATCATTGCGTCTTGCAAATGGAACATCAAACCACGATACTTTCCGATGCAGAAGACCAATTGTCGAATGACGCGGATGTAACAGTGTTATTTGAATGTGTGGAAAGAAAGCTGCGTCTTAATAAAAAAATAAAATGTTTTGATGACGAAGAAATAAATTCATAATAAGCCATGTATTTGCCGATTCTGCCAATAAACTGAAACTGAAACTATTAATAATCGAATCAAATTACAATGTCCGGCAAACGACTTAAACAGGTCTGTTCAACGAATGCGCGAATAAATATTTCAGATATGTATGGGTCATTCGCGTGTGGCTGGTTGACTTATATGTTTTTATTTTATTTCCATTCTTCTTTTGTATTTCAGTTATATGTCTAAAGATATATTATCAATTATATCTAATAATGCGAAATTAGCCATGAAATCTGGCGCAACACCCTGTAATCGATTTGGGGGTGATGGAGCTGAGAAATGCGCAGAAAAAGGGCATTTGCTATCTTTGATCAAATTGATATAACTGTTTATCTTTTACTTACACCAACCAAAATCAACGCCGTATTTATTTTTAAAGGTATTTCTTGTTAATTAGTATACTAGTTTTTCGAATATGTCGGACAACATATCACGTACCACAATTCGTTCAATTGTTTGTATCGACAACGGCCCTTGGTCATTTAGTGTTACTGCCCTTTGTTTACGAAAAATGGCGAACAAATGATGACAAACAGCGACACGGAAAATATTTGAAACTGTTGGATCGTGCACAAAATAAACGATAGGATGATACACGAATGCCGCGAATGGTATATGAATACTGTGCATTTGAAATGTTTAACTCAAAGAAACTGATTTATTTCGTTTAAACCTATGAACTACAGTTTGTCAACCAGTTCCGGATAATCAGCAGTTCCGATTAATTTTCCATAATGCCCCAATAAAAACAAAATGATAAGTGTCTAAGGTATACATTAGGTAAAGGAATAAATTAAAACAGTTTTAGCAAGAAAGCTTTTTTATTATGCTTACAGGGGGGATAAATGCAGCAAAAAGTTAACTGGAACTGATTGAATGAGTTATGTTTTGAAATGTGCATATAGAAGAAGCATTCATGATTTTTTTTAAACATAATTGATGTCAAATGCCTTCAGGAATAATATTTAAGGTATTAGAAAGCATTTTCTTTTTGTTTAAATGGATTACTTTGAAAATTATATTTTTTATGATTTTTTTAGCAACAAGGGGTTATGAACTTTAAAATAATGTTATTGAATTTCTAACCCAAAACTGGTACCATGAGAATACTGGATGCAATGCACACTTTTCTTCAAAACAATCCAAATTCTAATGTTTTTTCTTGATAAAATATCTCCTATACTAACTAGAAATACCACTTTTGATCAGAAAATTAATACAAAAAGATGTTTTAGTTGTTTTTTTTTTTGTTTTTAATTTCAATATAAGCATACTGTTTACCCGGTAGCCTCTTTGCCTGTATATTCAGCCACTTAAAGACTTAAATTGGCTGTTTATACTGAATGAAAACATTTTCAACACAAGTGAGACATTGAATTGAACATTTTATGTATTTACAACAAAATAAAGGCGAAATTATTTAAATATCAGGTACGTCCTTAGTAACATGACAATTCTAGGAAGGCAACCCTAATTCGTTCTGTTCATATCTTCCTATCAATCTGTTAGGCATAAGAAAAAAACATGTTTGTTTCCGGTTACCCGACCGACCGTGTCGTTTTACCCCCGACTGCAATTTTTTTATCAAAAAAATAAAAAAATAAAAAAATCGCAATGGAAAAACAACGATATTGTTTTACACTATTCAGTCGCCTTTTAGATTGCAAACAGCCCGAACTTTATACCACGCCGATATCATACAAAATGGATGTCTGATCAAGCGTGGTGGCTTGACACGAAGGCTGGGCCGCCATTTTCTTTGGCTATTTTGGAACTCAGCGTAGCGGAAAAAATCCAATGATGAGGCAAAGTCATATTTATATCGAATAAAACCTGACTTATTTAAAAAGGTTACTACATTTTAAACATTATTTCAAATTATTGTAATTTAATTTTCGGTAGTTTTTTAACCAGGTTTTCCGAAGGAAAAAACTTGTTATTAGATTGGCGAATGCGGGCGGGCTGGCTGGCTGGCGGACAGGCGGAACAAGCTTGTGTCCGCTCTCTATTTCAAGTTTTTTTTCATCCGATCTTCACCAAACTTGGTCAGAAGTTGTATCTAGATGATGTCTAGGTCAAGTTTGAATATGGGTCATACCGGGTGAAAAACTAGGTCATGGGGTCACTTAGTGCGTTTTTTATCATTCAGCATTGAAAACCTGGTTTTGTGACAATTTTGTCCCTTGTTAATAATTTTAATATAAAAACCGATCGTTCCCTCGATGCGAAGTTTGACAGCTTCGCGTTCGTTTTTATGTTTATGTTTCCGTGTTTTATTAAATGAAATCGTCACCTCAAGTCTGAAACAGTTCTTGATTATCTCAATAAGGTTATTATCTGTAATATCTTGAATTGTTTTGTGCACAACTTTCATTTAAATTATTTAAAACATGTTGGTACGAAATGAGTACGAACATCTAATAATTCCAAACATTTTCGAACCAAAAAAAAAATAATAAAAAAATAAAAAATATTTCCTGACCTACAGACCCTCATTTTTTTGAGCCCATAACCGGAAACATACATGTATTTTTGTTAGGCCTTATGTCATCATTTTTATAGGACAACATTTAATGTATTGTGTGTAATAACTTTGAAATGAATCAATACATTAATATTGTTATTAATAGAAGGCTTTATTATTTTCAAATGAACTTTTTGCTGATTGAAAACAAATGCAATGACAATGTTTTGAAATACTAATTCTGTAAGTTGAATGATTTTTTATAATTTTCCGAAGGGTGAACTTTAATTGGCTATTTTTGACAAAAAACTGCATATGCCGTCTGGCCTTACCTTTTATCATACATAATAAATTTTACCCTTTATGTTTACATCTTCTCACATTGACACTAAATCCAGAAAGAAATTATTGTGGTCAAAAGATATAAGGTTTTTGCCAGGTGATTCTAAACTGGTTTACTGACTACTCAACTAGGAAATTCAAGTGCAAACCACAGGCGCTTGATGGCAATGACTCAATGATCGACAATTTTTGTTACCCATTGTTTATTATAATGCATATAATGCATACACATATACTAAATCAATAAAAATCTTCCGACAAAACGCCTTCTTAAAAAAAAGATAGTTTGACTATGTATATAGATATTGACAAGGTAATTAAACAAGCTCATATCATACATCTCAATGAGAAGCCTTTAAATTTTGGCTTAAATTCTATCTAAAGTCCTTCTTATTTTTGCTGTATACGTCGTCCTTCCAGGTCTTACTCCAAATTTTAAAGTAAGAAACTGGTATTTATTATATAGAACTTCTATATAATAAATACTGGTTTCTTACTTTCAAATTTAAAGTAAGGAACAGGTATTTATTATATAGAACTTTTATATATAAATACTGGTTTCTTAATACTTTAAAATTTAAAGTAAGACCTGGAAGAACGACGTTTACAGCAAAAATAATTGCGCTTAGAATTTGTTTGGGGGAAATCCCTGTTCAGTTCATATCAAAAACAGAGTTTAAGCAAGCAGGTCATACATACAATATATGTTTAAAATTTACAAATGAGCCGCGTCACGCAAAAGCGGCCTCAAGGCGATGGTGACCAGTTTGGATCCAGATCAGTCTGTGCTTGAATCATGATCCAAACTGTTCGCTTACCATCTTTGTTTTACAGGCTGATCTGGATCCAAACTGGTCGCAATTAATCGCCTTAAGGCCGCTTTTTGCACGACACGGCTCAAATACAGTTCAGTGAGGTGTCATGTTTAAAATTTACAAATGAGCCGCGTCACGCAAAAGCGGCCTTAAGGCGATGGTGACCAGTTTGGATCCAGATCAGTCTGTGCTTGAATCATGATCCAAACTGTTCGCTTACCATCTTTGTTTTACAGGCTGATCTGGATCCAAACTGGTCGCAATTAATCGCCTTAAGGCCGCTTTTTGNCACCACCCACCCACACCCACCCACCACCATCACCCACCCATCACCTATAGTGTTTTATCCAGGAGGGTAAAGGGGCATGGCGCATTACTTTCAAAAATGGCATTTTAACGCGCAGTTTAGGCAAAAAGGGCAAAAACGTTCCATGAATAGCTGGTTTTGGGAGAAACATGTAATCGCATCAGAGGCAGTAGTGGAAAAAACATAAATATATAAACAAGCACATATAATGGTAATTTATGCATTTAAATTTCTTTAATTAATATTAATATATTTACCTTGCAATGTCCATTTAACTTCCATGCTGTTTCAGTAAACTGTACAGCACGACAAACATAATAAAGCAATATATGCATACGAATCTTATTTTACACAGATTCACTAACATATAAATGAAACCATGTTTGTCTTATCCCATTTTCCAACGATTATCTTGTCAGATGTTTTAACTTTGCGAGTAAACTGAACACTAACAATTTACAAACACTCGTGTACGTGACATAAATCCACTGATAAGATTACTCATAAATATGTTGTTGGTATCTAAAACGTGTTATGCATCGTCGATTATCAGAGGCATTTAATCAATCCCTTTCTAAATGTATGAATTCCATCGTTAATTCGATCGTTATTTGCCATTTTTGCCTATGTCTCAATTTATTTTTTAATGTATAGTCCGCCATCTTGTTGAAATGATGTAAGCGACAGGTGCGCATAGCAATTTAAAATAGTATAAAATGTCCGCTAATACGCGATTCGCATTTTGTTTAATTAGTATACGTAACAGTAATTCTTTCAATAATTAATTATCTTAAAGACGATAACGATACAGATACAACTGGTGTTTTTTTTAAATTTAATTACGCGTAAAAATAAATGTTTTGATATAACTGAATTATGCATGAAATGCACAATTTCCACGTGAATAACATCGAGGTTTTCATCAAGTCTCCAAAGTAACTGTGCACGTTTGTATCGTGGAGGAATACACATTACGGACCGATTAGTGTAACAAAGCCACTAAAATTATCGATTGATATTGACACATGGTTATTCACGCATGACGAATTCACAACCGCGCGAATCTTCGCTGATAATAGTCGACTTAGAAGCTTGGTTAAGAGGCAATTAAGATGTTATCAATAAGGTAGAGCACGGCGGCATCAGCGGGTGCTCATGAAAGGGCAGGGCGGCGGCCTTTGAAAAGGGCAGCGCGGCGCTGATTGGCTTTGAAAGGGGCAGCGGGGCGCTACAAAAAAAGGGGGCATGGCGCCGCGCCACGCTCAAACGGCCTGGATAAAACACTAACCTACCACCCACCACCACCACCAACGTTCACAGAAACAAAAAACGTATTCACACAATGGCTGCCACTACAACTGACAGCCCATATGGGGGGCATGCATGTTTAACAAACAGCCCTTGTTCAACTTGTAATGGTACATTTGTATATAGTATAATACTACAATTTTCTATTGTTATTCCACATTTCCAAGTTTCCTTTTTCAGGGTATTGTGACCAGTTTGGATCCAGATCAGCACTTGAAAGCGCAGTCTGATCAGGATCCAAACTTGTTCATTAACCTCTGAAGAAGTACTGACAATAATATTATAGTGAACAGTTTGGATCCTATTCAGATTGAGCGTTCAAATGCAGGCTGATCTGGGTCTGAACTGGTGGAAAAAGCCTTAGGGTCCCTTTTTCCTTGACACCGCTGATTTTTAAATTTTAGGCTTAGTCTTTGTTTACAATTTGATAATGTTAATAAAAAGTATTCTGGTGTAGTTTAAAATGAAAATCTACATGCATAATTTTTAAGATACATAATTCTGTACTGAGAATTTGTTTTTCTTAAGTAATTGATTGATCATATTTAATAAGATGGTCCAGGGTGATATTTTATCACAATTGTCACAATGAGTTAAAATAAGAAAGTAACATTTCCTCTCCAGTAATACGCCCAGAAAAATGGAAATGTTTCGGCTTTCGGCTTCAAAACTAATTGGGTTTAGGGATTTTTTTTATTATGCCCCCGGTAGCGTGGCATATAGTGATCGCACTGTCCGTCTGTCTGTCCTTCTGAAATTCCGTCACACTTGCGTTTACTCCGCCGTTTAGGTTTCGAAAATTGGTCATAACTTTTGCAATATTGATCATAGCAACTTCATATTTGGCATGCATGTTTATCTCATGGAGCTGCACATTTTGAGTGGTGAAAGGTCAAGGTCATCCTTCAAGGTCAAAGGTAAAAAAAAATCCAACAAAAAATCAAAGCGGCGCAGTAGGGTGCATTGTGTTTCTGACAAACACATCTCTTGTACAATTTAAAAAAAATAGACTCAATGATATGCACTTGTTAATTTCATATTACCCTCTGTAATGTTTAGAATTCTCTGACACAGATCCTCAGATCAATTAACACTGTAAGAACCAATTTTAGCCCTGAAAGATAGGTAAAATTCAGAGAATTTGATATTTTTTTTAAATTATGTAAAACAAAAGTAAGAATTAGGGGGGCAAATAAGGTCGGTAGCCAGTAGGGGAAACAAGCAATTTTTCTTAACTTTGGGCTGATAAAATGGGAGGTAAACAGATCATTTATTATTATTAATAAGGAATATCTCATCAAAACAATTCACCACTACTTTGGCACATCTAACTAGTAAAGTTCAATACATAATTAATACATAGATATATTATTTTTATGCCCCCTTCTTCGAAGAAGAGGGGGTATATTGTTTTTGGCCTGTCTGTCTGTCATTCTGTCTGTCTGTCCAAAACTTTACGGTCAAAATATGGAACTTTAAGGTCAAAATATGGAACTTTAAGGTCAAAATATGGAACTTTAAATCAAAATATGGAAATTTTATTTCAAAGCGGTGCAGTAATGGGCATTGTGTTTCTGACAAACACATGATCATCTCTTGTTACATTATATGTGTATAATAATCCATGATAATGTATATTTCAGGTTAAGAGACAACATATCTATGTCTGAAAATGGAACCGTTTATCTAACAGATCTTCATAGAAGGCTGCATGGCAAGTTTACATCTAGAGCCATAGCTTTGGCAATGAAGACTGAATTTAAAGGGCTAATTGTCAAAGTTGCGCGTAACAAAGAGAACTGGTCTAAACTCACACGCATGTATATGGGGGTCGAATGGAAACAGAAGTCATTTAGTGATCCTGAAGTTGATTCATTTAAGGTTCATTCACTTTCTCTTGAAAATAAGAATCTTATAAGTAATTCCAATGAGATTTTCACAGGCCATCCTGCTGCAGAACCTTCTCAGACAAGCCAACCTGAAAATTCAAACAGTAAAGCAGTTAACGATATCTGTCACTGTGATAGCACGAAATTAGATCATTCATATATAAAATTAGCAGATTCTGACCATGAGGACCTGACACATGTGTTAGAAGATGTTACTTCATCAGACATACTTGGTCAGTTCAAATTAAGTGATAAAATGAAATTATTTCTAGAATCTCAATTGTATTTGTCTAAAACAGCACCAAATGGACGCAGATGGAAACCAGAGATCATGAGATTTTGTCGAACACTTTATTGCAGATCACCTAAAAACTATGAATTTTTGTCAAAGAGTGGATACCTGATATTACCATCATCAAGCCAAATTAGAAGGTACAAAAATGTTGTGGATCAAGCGACTGGTATTAATACAGACGTATTGCAGTGGATTGAAAAATGAGGCTGGAATGCAAAAAGTGCCACCTGAAGGATACGAAGGGGGCCTGCTTATAGACGAGATGTCTATGAACCCATTTATGCCTAGCGTCTACAAAAAAGGCCTTGGCAAACAGCGTAGACCCAGATGCGCTGTCTGCATAAAGGAATTTCTGTAAGAAATATTCTAAATATAGAAATAAATATACTAGACATCCCTAATTTAGGAAATAAATTGATCCAATTTAGAAGGATGGGAGATTCCACTAGGCATAAATGGGTTAAAAATATCTTCAGTTGAAAAAAGTTCAAGATGGATTTCACTTGATAGGTTTTGTAGAATGTTGTCTGGAGACAGACTACTTTAATAAACTATCCGGGAGACATGATTTGAAACGGGCATCCCATGTATTGCAGTTGCTTTTATAGGACACAGTAGGTTCAGATTTCCAGTGGCACATTATCCAACAACACAGACAAGTCCACATGAAATGTACCTCATTATGCGGCAGTGCATAAAAATGTTAGCTTTTTATGATTTTCATGTAACATATATCGGTATACCGGTAGATGGAGCTCAGTCAAATAGTATGTTAATGAAAATGTTTTTACCAGAAAATAAAAATAAAGCAGTATGATAAAATACTATAGTAGCCGTCGTTTGATCCAACTATACTACTATTTACTCAGTACGTCGACCTGTGTCAACTCGAATGATATTTTTTTAATATATGATATAAAGAACATAATAAACCATAAGTAACATATTCTTATCGTTATCTGTGTAATCTTGTCCACATTTTTAGCAACATCACACAAATCGGAATCTTTTCCCATTTTACAATTTTAATTGTTCAGTTATTCAATATTGTTGCCATGTTTTATAGGAGCACGCCAGCTTCGTGTGAAATGACATGCGACGTAGAACTGACGTTTCAACGTAAGGGACGTCACTCAATTTACGCTAACTTCTTCTGCAAAGAGCTTTACAACGTCAAGGGCGTCTTTGAAGTTTATGTCCAGTAATAAACATCCACATACTAAAGGCCTTAAATTAACTTCTTTCAAGTATGTTTCATGAAATCTGGAAATACATTACATTTAGACCGTGCACGGACTCTAGATACACTCCGTAGGCCATATGTTACACTTAGACGTTTCAAAAATATTCGTGGTTCAAAATGAAATCGAAACATGCTTACAATTTTCGTTTACCGAGCTTCACATTGAATTATGTAACCATATTAGTTAAAATAAACATAGGAAGCCATATATATATAATTAAGGGACAGATTTCAATTGATTAGTAGTCTAAGACAAGTTCAATAACAGTATAACGGTCATTTTAGAATTATCAAAGTTCGTAAAGGAATGGGGAGACACAATCTATAGCATATTAATTTATTATGCATTCACTGATTGATAGGGTTTAACATCAATGTGATTAGCTTAATGAAACGCAATTGATGAAGATAAAGCATATGGAATAAGTAAAGGAAGAAACAATGAGTCTAGAAAACAACGTTAAAATACGGTAACAAATAAACACATGACTTGTATAGCAAAATTTGCTCGGAACACTGTTTTCCGAGAATAATTATATCAAATTTAAATGATACTACATATGTAGAATGTATATAAACATTTTACCTAAATGTTATCACACATGTTCTATGTATCAAGTTGAAACATTGTATTTATACATGTAGTTATAATTTTGTCGTAGCTAGATTATATTATGTTTATTCATTAATATGCTAATAAAATATTTATTATTTACAAGCAGTTTTATTGAGAAAGTGTGCAAATGTGAAGAAAAAAAAAACATGACAGGGTTACAGTGTTTTTTTCGGCGTAGCTGTTGAACTCAACTTTTCACCTTAAATGACTTACATAACGCCAGCAGACCCAAATGAATACATTCGAATATTTCATTGGCTGATTCGAGAGCAATCCCCCAGAACTTTGGCTACATCATCGCGTCTGTGTACAAAGGATGAAGCATTGTTCAGTGTAAGGAATTCCAGACTTCACTCTGCATGTCCATACGACACATAGACACAAATGTTAGCTCAGATACAATTACGCGTTAAAATCCATCTTGCAGAATTTCAGGGTCATTACTCGGTCACTAAATCGTTCGGGGAAGACACAATGGACTATCGATAAACGTTCATGACACAGTATTGCTTTCAAAATGAGAAAACAAACACTACCAAAAAAGCATAGTCTCATGATAAGACGGAAATCGTTTAATTATCTAACCATACATGTTTGCCGTACTCGGTTAGCCCGTCTGTAAATTGTTCCCGATAGCCAAAATTTGCCGTAAATTTGCTATATATAACACAGTTTGACTTCACTTTTCTATCGAAAAGTTGTGTGCTTAGATGTTCCATTTACAAGAAGCAAATTGATTTGTAAAGACCCGCGTCATGCGAAAATGTGTCTTATGCCTTATGCGGCCAGAGTAGCTATAGCACAGCTTGCGCATCTCGCAGTCTGGCCAGGAGATACCTAATGAGACCACGAAACCTTGTGTGATTGTATAGCGCATGCCCTGGCCAGACTGTGCATACTGGGCTTGAGCTTCGCTGGCCCAAACGCCATAAGACCCATTTTGTCATGACGCGGCTCTGAAATTGTGATTAGAATGTGTCGAAAAAAACTGCGTGATAATCGAATATTTACATACCATATGTTTCGATGATGAACAAATAAACAAGTAATAAGCCATGTGATGACACATATGATGTGATCTCCAGTATTATAATTTGTATCTGCGAACACTATTGTGTGGTTTGAATATCAATGATCGCATATACAAAACCGAACATAAATACTAGTATTACCTTGATGTCCTAGCTACCTCCACGCCTTTTACGATCTATTGTTAGTTTTAGAATGTGTAATAACATAACCAACTACCAATTGAAAAACTTAGATGGTCCAATATAAAACGCTGTAATAGACTATGCACTGTATGTAACGCTCGAGAAGTTGGTGACGAATATCATTATCTTTTTAAATGTACTGTATTTAAAGAATTATGAAAAACAATTATACCTCAAAAATATATAAGAAACAGTAATTGCGTAAGTTGTGACGCCTAAATGAACGAAAAGAATGAACAAACACTGTTGAATCTAGGCAAGTTTTTAAAGGCAGTTCTGAACAGTATACATTAGCCACCCGGCACACAACAAGTTATTGCCTTTGTTTGTTAGTATTCTTGTGGGCAGTGTAATAGCACTAGATACATCATACTATGTTCATATGCCTGTGCATGTATGTGTATATAATTAATATGTACACATATCAAAACAATTGTGTATACCCGCAGCCTGTACTGTATTTGTATTAGTATACCTCATATCGCATTTGTTAATGTGCTGAGTGTACTAATAAACTGGTAAACTGGAATTTACGTGCACTTAATAAACACATTTCGTGTGGTGGATATGCGACTAACAAGTGAAAAAAAATGCAACAACAAATAAACCTTTGTTTTCAATTAAGTTATTTAAAAAAGTGATTTTATCTAACTTTATTTCATAGTCAGAATATACGCCGAATATCTTTTTTTAAACATGGTTGAATCAGAATATCACTTTTTATGTATATGTGCGCGATATCGTGATTTAAGAATTAAGTATAACGTTCACAAATCGTTTGACACTGTCAACAAGTTCACATATATGATTCCAGTACTAACATAAGACAATTGTTAAATATTTCTAAATTTATTTACAATTCCATGTTAAAAAGAAATGATTACCTTGCTAGTAAGCTACTTTGACACTTTTACTTTATTACTTATAATAAAACTAACGATGTAAACCAAGTAATTTCGTTATGAGTTTTTCATACCCGTAGCCAGGGAGGGTGCGTTGGGTGCGTTCACACCCAACTTTTGATGACGAGTAAAAAAAAATGTACTATAAATTGCACCAACTTTATTCGACGCAAAAACGGTTATTTATCTTTTCCCGGAATCCACCGAGTCTTCGTATTTAAGCGTTACAATAATGTTGAATTCAATAGGCTACCGACAGGTCACCATATAATTAATTTCTCGATGAAGTCATTTCCAAGATAGCGCGTGATTTTAATTTACAAAAGTTAACAACTTTTAACCGTAGAATTGCTGAAATCAACAGACGTTTTGACAGTAAAATGTGGGAAGATCTAAGAAGCCGGTCCTGACGAAGGTGGAAGGTTACTGGTAGGTTCGCTTAAATAGTGTGGGGGACGGATACACTTGTACATGTGAGGGAAGATGCGTATACCAGGTGGAAGCATACTTCAGAATCAATTATGCCACACCCTTCATTGATCACATCAACGCGGAACTTTCCTTCCAGTTTTCTCCACTGGCAGTGACCGCTTCTAAATTACTAGCCTTGGTCCCGTCCGTTTTTGAGTTGGCCCATCCTTAGGCCATCGTGGAACTAGGGGAGGCATTTGAGGATGACTTACCCTCATCTGCTCTGCTAGAGGAAAAGTATACACGATAGAAGCAGCTCTTCTCTTCGGAGTCTGATCCACGCTCCTCTTGTGCAAGGGCTTTACATGCTTGTGACCGGTGTTTGTTTCCTAACACCCATACCTTGTTGCGGATTGCATGCACCTTACCGTCACAAGTGCAGAGTGTGAACGGTCTGCTAGCACACTAAGGCGTCTTCACCACTACCAGCGTGCGTCTATGACAAATAGTCGCCTGTCTTCATAGGCGCTTGCAAACAACCACTATGGATTCAAACACAACGTGCCCGACATCATATCGCGATTTTCCCGCCTACATCACCGCAAAATGGAATTGGAATCTTTGTTATAAATAAATATTTGTTTTCTGTATTTTGAGAAGGTAAAATACACCAATTTTATAAAGATTCCAATAAATAATGATATTTTATACCGTTCTTATTGTTGATTTTACATTCTATAAATTTGTTGTTGCATATTTAAACAAAGTGTGTGCACGCATACTAATGTCAGGTTAAACACCGTATGACATAATGTATTTCCGTGACTGATCAAAAAAGGTGGTTATTGAAAAACGCAAGTGGGGAAATATACAAATGCTCTATAACTTCAGCCTCTAAATACAGATAAAAAGTCACCTGAATGCAGGATTTCACGTTTCATTTTCAAAATTTTATAGGGGGAGGACCCCCACCCCCACCCAACCTCCCTTTTCTAGGGGGAGGACCCCCAAACCGCACCTACCCCTTCGCCACTTCGTGGCTCAATAAAAGTCGGTGGTAGGAATTTCGCAACCCCCCCCCCCCCTTTTTTAATTGTATGTTTTAATTTAATTAATGATCTATTTATGTAATATGGTTTTTGTTGAGTATTTCATTGTGTGATCGTCTGTTTGTATATCTGTTTATTATGGGGCCAAAGGCATGTATTTGTTGATTCTGCCAATAAACTGAAACTGAAACTGGAACTATTAATAATCGAATCAAATAACAATAAACGGCAAACGACTTATAAACACGTCTGTTAAAAGAACGCGCGTATAAATATTTCAAATATGTATGGATGATTAGCATGTTCCGGTTGACTTATATGTTTTTATTTCATTTCAATTCTTCTTTTGTATTTCTGTTCTGTACCTATAGATATCTGATCAATTATATCAGAGATGTTATCTACGTCTCTGATATAGTACGAAATAAGCCATGAAATCTGGCGCAACACCCGGTAATCGATTTGGGTTGATGCAGCTCAGAAATGCGCAGAAAAAAAGACATCTTTGATCTCATTGATTTAACTGATTATCTTTTACCTACACCAACCAAAATCAACGCCGTGTTTCTTTTGTTAAAGATATTTCTTGTTAATTATTGTGAATGTCGGAAAACATAGCACAGCAATTCGCTCACTTCTTTGTATCGACAACGGCCCTTGGTCATTTAGAGTTACTGCACTTTGTTTACGAAAACTGACAGATGGCGAACAAAGGTTAGATGACAAGCAACGACACGAAAAATATTTGAAACTGTTGGATCTTGCACACAATAATGCCAAATGATGAGCAAAGAATGGTATATGAATACTGCTGTATCCATGTAAAATGTGTAAACACTAAATAACTGATTAATTTCGTTTAAACCTGTGAACTGGAAAATTCAAGTGCAAACATCTTCACTTCTGACAGCTGTCATTTCTCATATTCAGTTGTTGGCAATGGTCTGGATAAGTTTAAATCAATTATTAAAACATAGAAAACAATGTTTCACTACCATACATATGTTTCAACAATAGAATTTTTAGGCACTGACTGAACGTTATCATTAAATAAATTTTGACAGACAGTTCTTTGACTCAACTTACAGCTATTGAGCTACAATAATATCAAACCATGGACTCTATCATTGGCCACATTACAGTTTACAAGTATGGAACTAAATTTACACCAGTGCAAACAAAAAACCCACGAAGTTGCCAGCGTTTGGATAGGAAATTGCACTGTGACCGACCCGCTTTGATCTCTAAAATCCACCATCTTCTAGCCATCCATCGACAAGAAACTCAAAATTCACACAAACGCTTAAGGATCTATGAACCGGACTCTTTCAATGAACTAAATTCTAACGAGTATTCAGTTATTTCAAGAGAGCAATGTTGTCGCAATATTCACAGGGAAATACAGTTGGCAATCCGCCAATGTTACGAAGAGAAAATCAACGAGAGCCCGCTTTATCCAGTTGGAGAACTTTTCATGGAAATGTTTCGATGTCAGGAAAGCAAAAAATCCCTCTTTAGTCCACTTCTTGACTATTCTGCAACATGTAAAACACATCCGGGTATACCAGTTAGCGCTTTATACCCCTATTCAGACAGGCAAAATTTGAATGCAACTTTTGAGTACTTTCTGCGACATGCTTGCTATGCTAGACACCATCTCTGTGAAACAGGGAATGACATTATAAATGAAGAGATTGAAGAAGACTTAGGAATCCTGCCATTGTCAGCTGCTTTACAAAAGAGAGACCCTTCATTAGTGTTGATACTACTCAGGTAACAAATGGGGTTTATCTTTTTGTGATTCACTGTTTATTTTTTAACCATCTCATAATAGTCGTATTGTTATTATAAATAAGATAAAATCATAAAGCATTTGTAACACTTTTTATCAATAATTTGCACAATATCGGTGTTACTGAATATACATAATTGCATTTTCCAAAAATTAGTTAAACAAAAGCAGGCTTGATTCTAGCCAAAACTTTTGTGTACCAAAATTTCATTCTGACATTAAAATTAATTAACTGTTTTTGAATATGCGTTTTTTATTTTTTTCCAGGTATGGTGCTGATCCTTTTAAAACTCTTGAGAACTTTGAAGAACACATGCGAAACCCAACAGAGCTGATTCTGGATGATCTCAATGGTTTGTTCTTGTTTAAAAACACCGCGTTCAGCGCACAAGTGTGTGCTGAGCTGGCAACTGAAGAATCAAAGGCTCGCAGATGCTTGATGTTCATACGTAGAGCCGTGCCTCGCATTCAGCTGGATTGCTCAACGTTTATCCGAACTTCTTCCCACAACGACTCAGACTCAGAAAACAGTGATTCGGAGAGCCTGCCAATTTGCCATGTGCCAAAGTACAGCTTGCTGCCAAAACTTGCTGAGACGATTGATATGGATTTGTTCCAAGCTCCGCCCACCCTCAAGCATCTCTGTCGTTGTACAGTTCGCAATAGAATCGGCAACAATTGGCGAAAAGTTAGCAGTATTCCGAAAGGAATACAGTCACTTCCATTACCTAGACGCATGAAAGAATACCTAGACTTGCTGAGTGATTAATATGTTATTTGAAAGGTTTTACATTGAACATATTATAACATAAATTAAAGTTAAGGTTTTGACATTATTATTGTATAAAAAATTTATACGTAAAGAGATTTTGACAAATCAAATGAGACATGCTCTTGGAAAACCAGGCGTAATGCACGTGCTTAAAGTGTCTTCCCAGATTAGAATAGCCTGTGCAGTCTGCTTTTATGGATTTTTTCTTTGAAAGGAAGTATTTTGAAAACAAAAGTCAAGTGTAGGCGGAAAGTGTGGCCCCTGAATGGATGGTGCGGACTGCACAGGCTAACATGGGTCAACACTTTATGCACGTGCATTGCTCAAATGCTTGAAACGGTTTTGCTGCTTATAAAGATACTGCCAAATTTTGGGGGCAAATTATTATATATTATTAATATTTATATATACAAAATATAATATACACAACTTTACAGTAGTTCATGAATGAAAATATTGTTAAATTGTAAGGGTTATAAGTAAGTTAATCATATCGTTTATGACCATGTAACAATAAAGCATTTTTTACGATTTTAACCAGCAATAGAATATTACTGTGATATGTGGATGATTATTTATTGATTTTATCTTTTAAAGATTTTTTGGATATGCATGTCTATTTTTATTAAAAATCTTAATTTATTTGCATGAATTCATAGTGTATTTATTTAAGTATTGGTTTAAAATAGCAATAGTATTTTTTATTATGTATAGATGGTGGTCAAAAATTCATACATGTGCCATTGTGGTGATACAAAGCCCTTTTACATTTTTTATCATACCACCAGAAAGACAGAAACACATTTTACATTTTTATTGAGTGTATTGTAACTTAATTGAAGACATATATTGCCATTATTAATAGGTGTTAAGGTTTTAATGAGAATTCTTTTCCTGTTAATTGTAGATTCTGTATTTTCTGGCTGTTAATATAATATCATTATACAAACAGTATGTGATGCATTTCAAACTTTGTATTACCATATTTTCTTAAATATTTTCTCAAATATTGAACCTTAAATTGTTTTAGCTGTTGTTTAAGCGGAATATTTTCTGTATCGAATAAGATATTGAGTCTACTGCCTTTGATTAAATGTGATGATGTAATTTACCTTTATAACATGAAGGACATTGATTGACCTTCCATGTTGTTACAAGATTGATTATGAATCAAAGATAAAATATATATTTTTAAATCAATAGTAACAGTTGGCATTAACAGAGTTTTCATGTATGTGCTTTACATTTGAAACTTTGATTTCTTGACTTTTACTAAAGAAATATGGTTAATATGCCCCCTACAAAGTCGGCGGCATTAAACACTGCACTTTTTCATTTTTCCTCAGTACGTCTGTTTGACTGTATATACAACTGTCTTAACGTCCTGAAATCTTGTCTTGACTTCTAATTCAACACCACCTGTAGTCTGTGTGGAAAGCAACACCAGTATTTTTACAGATAGCTCAAAGTTCAAGGTCCTAACTAGAGGTCATAGTTAGAATATGGCTAGTATACATCTCGTTCAGGCAGTTACGTATTAATTAATTAAGCAGTTTTAAATTAAATGATAACTTTGTGGATATAGCAGGCTTGCTCGCATGCCTGTGTCTATAGCTCATTTCACAGACATAAAGGTCAAAGGTCAAATAAAGTTTTTTTTTTGTTTTTTTTTTTAGTATACAAACATTAAAAAACTTCATGTTTTATGACATTTGGTATAAGGGACTTACCCTTTTTCTGTGTCAAAACATGAGTCATTGAAGCATCTATTTCTCTGATACATTTTGGTTTGAATTTGAATGTTTAGTCTTCACTGTTTACTATGTATTTTTGGTTAATTTGTAATGCTCTTTTCACATACAAACATGTAGTTTATAGTGATAATTATAACTGGCTAAGTTTAAACATATCCTGGGTCTTTCTTCACACACAAATTCTTTAGGCTTATATATACAAAATAGTATGACTATGTTTCAGTTAGAAAAAAAGCCTTATTCAAATGTGTTATTTGACCATATTCAAAGACTCTTAATTGTATTTCTCAGGTATTTGTATGTTCCTTATTCTAAACTTGTTAGTCTACCAATGGATTTGTACTCACAAATCGTATATTTATAATCAGAGATTGAAAAAGAAATATTTATTAAGTATCTGATCCTAAATTGGACATGTCACTTATGAAGTGAAATCCATAATATCTTCTGAAAGTGTGAAGTGTTGTTCGACAACATTAAAATGTGTATAAGATCTCTTATCATCAATCTATTATTTATTGTTCGACAACATTAAAATGTGTATTCAGATCTCTTATTTATCAATCTACTATTTAAGATCGCCGTGGCGTAGTGGATATGGTGTCCGCCTAGCGATCGGGAGGTCATGGGTTCGAACCTTACTGGGAACGTTCCTTTGATCTCCCCCAAAGACACCAAGTACTGGTTCTAGTCCCAGGAAACGGACTCGAGAGCGTTTATATAAGCCTCCGGCTTTCGATGCAATCGAGCTTAAATAAATAGGTTTAAACTACTATTTATTGTTAAGTTTAAAAACTTAAACAAAACAACATCCAACATGTAAATGTACAAATGTATTTATTTCAGACTGTATGCGTGTTTGCAATGTTTATTTATTAAACTATCTACGTGTGTCTGTGGTGATTGTATACTTATATGCATAACATTTATTTAAATTATTAATTCTTTTAATCTTATATGTACATATCCTACGTCTTATTTATTTGATTTTAGCAATACAATTAAACTTTGAGTCATCCTCTTGGAGTTGAAATTTAACCCAACACTTGAGTTATTATTGACACGTGTACATTGTTTGGACTCCCACCACTTATGCCGGTGACGTTGGCGGAAGAATTTTAAACTATTGGATTGTTCGCATATTTTCTTCCCCTCGACTCTCTTGACTGGCTCTCAAGATCTCATGTCACGCGATTGAAATAATTTCCCGTGTCAAATGTTTTTAGGCCAGGGAATTACAATAAACGTTCATTTAACAACTTAGATCGACGTGATGTAATGGATATGGTGTCCGCCTAGCGATCGGAAGGTCGCGGGTTCGATCCCAACTGTGGGAGCGTTCTATCTCCCCTAAAGACACCAAGTTCTGGTACTACCCAGGCCCAAGACTCATTGCATAGACAAATTGCGTCGATACTCCAATGGAGCACTAAACTTAATGGGAAGAACAAAAAAAGACGAAGACTCGTATTTTTGTATCGAATAATTCTATTCAATAGTGCATGGTTATACATGCATATGTTTTATAAAGTTATAGCATACTGCTGGTACATTTGATGTAAATTTATTGAAAATGTGAACAAATGATAATTTAAGAGATCATATTTAAAATCGACAAAATGTCATGCTGAAAACAACAACCAGACACGTCGTTGACTTACTGCCATATGCGGCCAGCGTAGCTCCAGAAAAGCCAGCGCATCCGCATAGTCTGGTCAGGAGCTACACTGACTAGTCTGCGCGGATGTAGATATGGCAGAAAACCGATCCTCGCATGACGTGGCTCGCATCATACTCAACAAAACACGGATCGCATTTGCTGTTTCGAAGAAAAACTTATGTCCCTATTAACATTTGTATGCCCCCGGTAGGGTGGCATATAGTGATCGCACTGTCTGTCTGTCCTTCTGAAATTCCGTCAAACTTGCGTTTAGGTTTCGAAAATTGGTCATAACTTTTGCAATATTGATCATAGCAACTTCATATTTGGCATACATGTGTATCTCATGGAGCTGCACATTTTGAGTGGTGAAAGGTCAAGGTCATCCTTCAAGGTCAAAGGTAAAAAAAAAACAAAGCGGCGCAGTAGGTGGCATTGTGTTTCTGACAAACACATCTCTTGTTTATAGTATAAAATGGCGCCGACAGTTTATTTTACCTTAAAGGGACCTATTAACAGTTTGATAAATTGACAACAATTGTTTCAAATTTGCAAATTTTCGTTTTAGTTATGTTATTTGCAAGGAAATAGTTATACTGAACATTTACCATGCCCTAACATATCCATTATATGCATCTTTTGACGATTTAAAAATCTTAAAATTATAAAGCGTTACAAACGCGAAACGATTAAATAATTTGGAGAGTTCTGTTGTTATCGTTATATTTTGTGACATTACGAGGATTGCTTATTAAAAGTATAGAACACGTCACTGACTATTATCAGCACGGATGCCCGAGTGGTTTAAGCGCTTAACTTTTACTCCAAGAGTCAGTGGTTCGAACCCGGGTGTGGTTTATTTGTTTTTAGTTTTTATACTGGAGCTCTTTAGTTTCAATGTTTACATTTATCAATTTAAAGCATTTAATGACAAACTCTAAAACATGCCAAAATCTGTGAACAAGTCCCTTTAAAATATTCAGTTATGTGCTGAGTAATTTCAACGCAACATTTGAAGAAAAAAAACACGCAAAATCATGGACTACCGTTCATTAAATACCCAAATTAATCAATATGTTTTGGTCACCAGTAATCAATTTTACAAAACTATATATCTCTTCTTACAAGATGTGTATATACCGGTATTGTCTGTTACTGAATGCTCAAATGTATTTTTACTATTAACAAAGTAAATTCAAGTAAAATATGTGCATAAAGCTAAATACTTTAAGCATTAAAGTATATCCTATACAAGGTATAATGGTCTCAACCTGTATCACCTTCTGCGACATACCAGCTTTTGTGCTAATAGTTTAGCTCACCATTGCAAAACGTGCTCATTGTGAGCGCTTGCGGTCGCTTTTTGTCCTTAGTGCGTCGCCATAATTTGCCGTTTTTGCATTATAGAGACCAAAGTTCTGTCCAGTCTTCATGAAACTTGGTCAGAACATATGCCCCTATTATGACTCAGCCGAGTTCGAAATTTTTCAGTTGAAAAATATGGCCGCAAATAGGGCAGCTCTTCAAATGATATATCGGCTTTGTTTGAAAATGGTTCAAGTAGTTTTGCTTATACGGCTATGGTAACACTTTCAGAATAAAATGTTTCCCAATCATTATGCAACTTGCTCAAAACATTACAATTTCGTTCAATGACGTCTCGGTTCGAAAATGACTTGGATTATTTTTTATGTTCTTACATTAATAGCACTCAAAGAACGAAAACTTCCATACATGTAATGTTTTGGGACAGTTTTTGATTTCTAAATTTTCTTACTGCAAATTACGATAAACAAAGCAACCAGCGAATACGGCGGCGAAATTCCCGTGACTTCAGTGTTTTGGCCACTAAATATTTTCTTGCATTTTACCGCTTGAAATTATAAATGAGTGGAATGTGTGTTTTGGTTTTTCCAATGGTTTTAATCATATAAATATTTTGATACAATTTATACTATTCGACATAACACACATCTCTTTGCTTGGCCTAAGTGCATGCTATAGGCTATCATGGGAGCCCACTGAAATGCACTTTCGCTACGCAACACACGAAAATAAAACAACACTACATCTGTGGCGATTTGCTCGCAATGAAGTTGAGTCACAGTTTAAAAATAATCTCATAAAATTTTCGATGACATATAATATAAATAGTCTCTGATTTCTGAAATACCATTGGCACAAAAATCAAACACATCGTGAAAGCATAATTTACTATATAAGGTTTATCGCGGCTGTCATTAATCAGTGATATAATCTTGAAAGCGTTCATGCAACTACATTGGCAGGTGTGAACAACGCGTTAACGTGTACGAAACAATTGCGCTTAATTATGACAGTCAATAATTTTGAAAGCTGAATAAAAGGTGCATTTAGCAGTTTCATCAATTTCTTATTGGTTCAGATTTTATATTCTAAAAACTGAGACTCAGCATAAACTGTGAACGTCAACATGCAAGAATATTCCAGATTATAGACAGAGGCATCTGTAGAAAAGAAGCGGTGATCGAAAGGTCATATTATTTCACTAAACCAGTTGTAAGGATAATCTTAAAAATGTCGTCCGGTTCCTCCCTACCAGTGCTACTCGGGGACATNTTAACTGCCTCGTTCTGATCGCTGAGGTTGTGAAACTCGTCAACGTATTATCAACGAAACAGACGTACGTCATCGACGTCGTTCAATCCTTCGTCGGATATTTCGCCGGTCTCATGTCGGCCGGGCTCGTACTGTGTGTAGCCGTGGATAGATACATGCGGGTTCGACATCCGCACGTGCAGATGTCGCTGCGGTACAGCGGTGGCATCATCGCCGCGTTCCTGACGTCAACCGCTGTTGTGACGCTGCCGTACGTCGTTGCGCGGGCAACCAACCCCCGCAGACGAGCGGGGAACCAGCACGCCGCAAATTACACGGAGGTTAGCTACATGTGCTCTGAACCAAGGTACGAAACCAGAGTCGTCACGCTGGGAAAGAATTCGACAAAAGAGATAACCGACATCGCTTTTGACGATGATTACTTTCAGGTGGCATATCTCTGCGTTCTCATCGCGTGTTTGATGCTGGGGTTTGCGGTTCTGATTGTCGTCTACTGTAAACTGTGTGCTATTCTTGTTCAGAAGAACATTCTAAGAATGTCGCGTCCGGTTTCCAGCAGAGAAGTGTCGAGCATTGAGATCACCACAGATGACGAGAGTTCCATATTATCGGAAGTGACGTTACGTATTTCCCGTCCACGTCCAAGCCGACCAAACCGCGTGGCGTTCGAGAATAACCTTTCGAGAGTTGTTCGCGAGCAAGCTTTGCTCAATAAAATACACGCCATAGATTATAAGTCTGGAAATAAGGAGACACTCGCCGAACCTTCGTCGCCATTAAACCACTTCCGTGTCCCGTACCGGAAGTTGGCAGACGAGCGCCCCACTTCGAACTCATTTTCTATCGCGTCCAACTCACTACCAATCAAGAAATCCTGCAGAATTTTTCTGATGATAGTTTTAGCAATTGTTTTGTATATTTTCTACACACCTACGTATATTTTTCAGCTCATTATGTTAGTGAATACGCCACTTTGTGGGCTTTTTAGAGACAATTATAGTGGAATTTCGGTGCTTTTATTAAGGTCAAACGTTATTTGTTGCATTCTTAACCCTTTGTTATACGCCTTTTTAAACAGGCGATTTCGGACACGAGTAAAGTCTTGTTGTTTTGCAAGACGAGGGAGTTAGAACTTTTCCCGATAATACCAATTATTGTTTTGTTTTCAAGTACGGTTGTGAGTATTTTGTTATTGTTCAATTTTGTATTTATTAAAGTTGTAAAACTGTATGTGCGTCTTTTGTAAGTTCCTGTTTATAAAATACACTGCAATATTTTAACAAAAGAAAAATTGCAACTATAACGATTTTTTTTTCTTCTATTTTTAATTATTTTTTATACTCAACTTAGATTATTTTCAATTTTCTACTATTATTATACGCACTTACATAGTATTCAATGTTCTACTATTTTTGTACGCAACTTACATTGTATTCATGATAACAAGACGTTTCAAACCAGAGATTAATGCTAAACAATACACACGCTCTTTATAAATCGGACACGGAAAATGTTTCTATTGGCTAACTATTTTACGTTTTTAATTGTAGAAGACATTTCGTTCTGTATTAAAAAAAATCGCTACAGAACACTTAATGAAATCATTTTGAACTCATTTAGTTCCTTAAGCCTCCGACTACTTTTATGCCATTTTACCCATCAACATCATACTCGTTGACCTTGTTAGACAAAGAACAAATAAACGTTGCAAAACTGTTCACTAACACAGCAGAAAGAAGTCCCAAACCTTTCACAGAATTATATGTATATAGTTCTCATTTAAAACGCACAAATATTCATCAAATCAAGGTAGAACCAAAATACTTTACCAGTTCATGTTCATCGTCACTATTTCCCCATTCCGTTGCAATATCATTCGAATGTAAAATACACAACATAAAAAAATAATTTATTGCAGTAACTATAGATTAACCATATCCCACAATACATCTCTACACGTGGTTGGTCTTTCTGAGTGTTTCGATCTTAAGAAGAACATCAAATCAGTTACATTCATCGGCAGTTTTCAAANGCCCGCCTCACCGATCTCATGACCCCAGGTTGCTTGAATGGTTGGTTTAGGTTTATACATGTTATGAGCAAATTTCTATGATAATTTGACAGAACATACAATTAAAAAAAATCCCGTAAAAATTGATTATATATTTACAACGTATGAAACGCACTATATGCCTATAGGTGAACGATTGTGGAACACCTAAATCCCTTTTTTTTATTTTACAATTTACACACAAACTCATGGTTGTCGCCATGCAAACGTAACTTATCTATAAAAACATAAAAAATAAACCAGATTTGACACATTCCCCATCCTTAAATACAAATAAATACAATATTCAATATTGTTCGGGTTTCTTTAACAAACATATTGTGACGTCCACTTTGTTCATGTAGATGTAATGATTGAATGATTTTGCTGATCGGCCAATTTCTTTGATATTTATGGATTTTGCGTGGTGCAGTTCCCTGACAAATGAAATCGCGTTTTTCAAACTGGCAACTCGAAATGAAAATGTTTACATATGAAACTGATATTTGATCACTGCCCATATATATCTAATATTTTAGCATATTTGTGACGACACAGCCACAGTTCTATAGTTGTCACGTTGCCAATTAAAAAGGGTAACGGTTTTCCAAGGTCAATATATTCTAGATTTTAGATATAAAATAAGTAGTTATTGCAAGAATATACACAAGCAAACTGTTTACTGCCCGTATCCACAACACATTGGACTGGTTCAGATATTTTACTTTTGTCAAATAGGGCTGCAATTTATCTCCGGTGTTGATTGCTTTTTTTCGCGAATGACCTTGTACACGAAGTCAATGACCTTGAATTTGGGTTTAATAAAGCTGCCCATGTTCCTTTACGCTGAAGACATAGTTCTAATGACACAGACCGAAGAGGATCTACAAGCAATAACATGATGTATTGATAGTGCAAACGATGACGGGTGATTCTTAACGCCGTCAAATCTTAATGTGCGCACTTTCGGAAGAGATGAGCTCAACGCACAGACTACGCATTACGGATCGGACATAATCCTTGGACACGGTGGACTATTACAAGTATATAGGGCTGATTTACGGACACTTTACTCGTCTTAAAGTAGCGTCAACAAATACGCCAGTGAAGTAATACGTGTGCTGAATACTCAAAGTATTAATCTATTGTCTCCCTTTCAGTTTTTATGTGAATCTGATCAACTTCTGTTGTAGTAAATGGTCAACTGTGATACTGCATATTTCGAAGCTGAGAACTTACAGGCTATTTAAGAACGATATTGGCGTTGAACCAAATATTCGCTTGAATTCGTTCAAAAATGAACGCTCAATATTATGCCAATTCAGATGTGGAATTCTTTCTTTGCGAGTTGAAATAGGTGGGTTTGTTTGTTAGATAGTGTATGTTTGTTTTTGCGATTATAGGCCAAGTTGAGACGAAAAGTATTGCCTGTTTGGTTGTAGTCTATACATTGGCTTTGAACTCACAAGAAATGTAGATTAATATGGCAGATATACAAAACGTCAATGAATTTTTTTCTAGATGTAAAATGTCATAAAATAAAGCTATATTTGTAAAAAAAAAAATCACCCAAACACTTGATTTATTATTGGCACATGTGAATCCCACGTTGGACTCCCACCACTCAGTCCGGTGACGTTGGCGGAAGAATTTAAACTTTTGAATTGTTTGCATATTTTCCTCCCATCGAACCCTTGACTGGCTCTCAAGCTCTCATGTCACACAATTACAATAATTTCCTGTTTATAAAATAAGTAATAAATGTGTAAGGCCAGGGAATTACAATTAGCGTTTATTTAATAACTTATACTCGTATTTTTGTATCGAATAATACTATTCAATAGTGCATGGTTAAACATGCATATGCTCTATATAAAGTAATAGCATACTGGTAAATTGGAAGGCATTTTATTGAACATGTGAATACATTATAATTGAAGTGATCATATTTAAAGTGACAGTTCGCGGAATAGATATCGTTGTTTTGCATATAAATCGTATAGCGAGAAATAAACTTTACATAAATTCATTGAACTATATTTTGTATCGAGGTTGACATCGAAAACCTGGTCAAAATCGGTTTTGAATCGATAAAATAATATATAAATGATCATAAATACATGCAATAGGCGAAAATCATTGCAGCGAGTTATGCAAATTATATCTATATTTAGCTTTCGCTAAAAAATATAAGCATATGGAAGATAAATACATAGATTTAGCAAAAACGTACCGTTGCAACTCAGTTTTCGTCTGTAACAGATGTATTTGCATTTGTTCTTACCTTCTCTCCGCTAAATTCGCCCGTATCCGCAATTTTGTTTGTTTTGGTTTGAATTAACGTGTCGAATCATGAATATTAATTAGGTCGTTTTCGTACTTTCGTTTTCGTAAAAAATCGCTATATTGTTTGTTTTCAACCGAATTTTCAGTGATATCCTCAATAAAAACACGTTTTCTTAGGATACTGCCCACACACACACACATATGTATATAT
>VMBQ01000883.1:0-12927 GCA_007657795.1 Dreissena rostriformis | reverse complement strand
CATATTGTGACGTCCACTTTGTTCATGTAGATGTAATGATTGAATGATTTTGCTGATCGGCCAATTTCTTTGATATTTATGGATTTTGCGTGGTGCAGTTCCCTGACAAATGAAATCGCGTTTTTCATACTGGCAACTCGAAATGAAAATGTTTACAGATGAAACTGATATTTGATCACTGCCCATATATATCTAATATTTTAGCATATTTGTGACGACACAGCCACAGTTCTATAGTTGTCACGTTGCCAATTAAAAAGGGTAACGGTTTTCCAAGGTCAATATATTCTAGATTTTAGATATAAAATAAGTAGTTATTGCAAGAATATACACAAGCAAACTGTTTACTGCCCGTATCCACAACACATTGGACTGGTTCAGATATTTTACTTTTGTCAAATAGGGCTGCAATTTATCTCCGGCGTTGATTGCTTTTTTTCGCGAATGACCTTGTACACGAAGTCAATGACCTTGAATTTGGGTTTAATAAAGCTGCCCATGTTCCTTTACGCTGAAGACATAGTTCTAATGACACAGACCGAAGAGGATCTACAAGCAATAACATGATGTATTGATAGTGCAAACGATGACGGGTGATTCTTAACGCCGTCAAATCTTAATGTGCGCACTTTCGGAAGAGATGAGCTCAACGCACAGACTACGCATTACGGATCGGACATAATCCTTGGACACGGTGGACTATTACAAGTATATAGGGCTGATTTACGGACACTTTACTCGTCTAAAAGTAGCGTCAACAAATACGCCAGTGAAGTAATAAGTGTGCTGAATACTCAAAGTATTAATCTATTGTCTCCCTTTCAGTTTTTTATGTGAATCTGATCAACTTCTGTTGTAGTAAATGGTCAACTGTAGGTACTGCATATTTCGAAGCTGAGAACTTACAGGCTATTTAAGAACGATATTGGCGTTGAACAAAATATTCGCTTGGATTCGTTCAAAAATGAACGCTCAATATTATGCCAATTCAGATGTGGAATTCTTTCTTTGCGAGTTGAAATAGGTGGGTTTGTTTGTTAGATAGTGTATGCTTGTTTTTGCGATTATAGGCCAAGTTGAGACAAAAAGTATTGCCTGTTTGGTTGTAGTCTATACATTAGCTTTGAAACTCACAAGAAATGTAGATTAATATGGCAGATATACAAAACGTCAATGAAAATTGTTTCTAGATGTAAAATGTCATAAAATAAAGCTATATTTGTAAAAAAAAAAAAAATCACCCAACACTTGATTTTTTATTGGCACATGTGAATGCCACGTTGGACTCCCACCACTCAGTCCGGTGACGTTGGCGGAAGAATTTAAACTTTTGAATTGTTTGCATATTTTCCTCCCATCGAACCGTTGACTGGCTCTCAAGCTCTCATGTCACACAATTACAATAATTTCCTGTTTCAAAATAAGTAATAAATGTGTTAGGCCAGGGAATTACAATTAGCGTTTATTTAATAACTTAGACTCGTATTTTTGTATCGAATAATACTATTCAATAGTGCATGGTTAAACATGCATATGCTCTATATAAAGTAATTGCATACTGGTAAATTGGAAGGCATTTTATTGAACATGCGAATACATTATAATTGAAGTGATCATATTTAAAGTGACAGTTCGCGGAATAGATCGTTGTTTTGCATATAAATCGTATAGCGAGAAATAAACTTGCAGTATCCTCAATAAAAAACACGTTTTCTTACGATTCTGCCCACATATATATATATCCGCGAACTGTCACTTTAAACTCGACAAAATGAAACGCTGAAAAGAACATCAAACGAACACAGCGTTAAATTACTGCGTCTTATTATGATTAGAGAGCATAGTATGTGTTCATACAACGAAACTATTCAGTTAAATGGCTTAGTTTGCGAATAGTCCATTATAATTACATTATAATACTACAGCTCGCAGTATGACAATTGGGGCATTGCTGACGTGAATGTCATACTTAAGATACGCACGCATCTATTACGACCATATTTTAGATCGAGTCACGTTTGAAGAGGATCTGAAAGAAGTTAAAATGTTTATGTAATAGTATGCACCACGTCATGCGAAAATTAGTCTCATGGCATATGCGGCTAGTGTAGCTCCAGACCAGCGTGCACATTCGCACAGTCTGGTCGGAGGATACCCTGTCCTGACTAGTATGCGGATATGACATATGACCCACTTTCGCATGACGCGACTCGTATCATACCTAACAAAACACGGATTTGTTGCTTCGCAGAAGAACTATTGTCCTTATTAAAACTTATAGTATAAAATTGCACCAATAGTTTTTTTTTACCTTAAACATCCAGTTATCTGCTCGGTAATTTTAACACAGCATTTGAAAAAACTTACGCAAAATTAGAGATTACTTTAAATACCCGCATTTACCTATGTGTTTTGGTCACCAATAATCAATTTATAAAACTAAATATCTCTTCTTACAAGATTTGCATATATTGTCCATTAGTAAATGTTCAAAAGTAGTTTTATTACAAATATATTAAATCAAGTTAATAATCAAGTTAAGTAAAGTATGAGCATAAAACTAAATAATAAAGAATAGCCCATCCAAGGTATAATTGTCGCAATCTGTCTCACCTTCTATGATATAGCAGCTTTTGTGCTAATAGTTTAGTTTTCATGGTCTTTATGAACATTCAATGACCAAGACCTACCACTGTGACAAGCTTTTTTTTAGGATTGTGCAACATTTTGTAATTCTACAAGTCTTGAATAAGCTAGAGTTTTCATGGCGGTTTTGGGTCGACATTTGTGATAAAGTAGCTTGTGTGCAGAACTTGCTTGAAAACGCACAGCTTTTTAAATAAAATAACCTAATCGGTCAAACGATGAAAATCTATTTTTGGGCATGGCCACGTTTCTTGTTGCTATCTATATTTTCATTTTTAATTTGGGCTTACTATATTACTATTGCAGCTATTCACCACCAAAATGTTTTTCACAGTCATTACGTCAAGTTACGAACAGAAATGAACATAACACTATATTTATTTCTCTGAGGGTTTTCAAAATGAAAAATCTAACCACAATACATATCGAACATAAATTGAAGACAGACTATGTTATTAACGAACTTGCCGATGTCTGATGTATATGAGATAGCTTAAAGCTCTAAATTCGGCTCGCATCATCTCAAAACTAAATGCTGCAACTCTTTTATTTTCAATATGGCGAATGCAGTTATATAATTGTATTCATTCGGGTCTATCGGCAGAAAATGTCTCCAACATGTTATTTACTGTTGATAGATTGGTTAAGAATGGTCAAATCATAAGTCAAAACCAAGACAGCCAAGCCTGAATAAATAGAATTCTGTAACTGGTTGTGAACTTTAAATGTACACAACAATTGAGCAATAGCCAATCAGTTATATTGGCAGTTATCCTGATTTTAGAAACAACATGTGCAATATTCTTCGCAATACTTATCCTGTCCCGATGACGTGTTGATGATGTCACTGAGTGAGTACACATGGCCTGATGTCATCGCCTTACGAGCCATTGCGATAAGATCACTGCCGCGTGTGTACGTGACAGCCTGACCTTTGTGCACCGATGGCAAGTGCCTTCGCGTATTTTCTCGTGTGGCACGCGGAACACGCATTAGGGACACGTGGAGGGCTTGTATCAATTGATCTGATGCTGCGCGGGGATGTGCTCGTTCAGTTTCAGCGAGTCCTTGGTGCTGTAGCTGCACCCCGGGCGGGTAACTTCCCAATTTTTAGGGTAGGGGTGTCCTACAGAGACTTTCGAAGTGTGACCCATTTTAATACCAGAACTCTGATAACGTAGACCCATTTTGATACAAGATTTTTGAAAAAGCAGACCCATTTGTATACGATACCATTGAGCAAGTTGAACCATTTCAATACAAGAATTTTGATAAACTGGACCCATTTCAATACTAAAATTTGATAAAGTGGGCACATTTCATACCAGAATTTTAATCTCTATCATATGAATACAGTATACTTATTGAATTTGCTATTATATGTTTTTTGTAAATTTCATATATGTATCATACCATTTTGCCATTTAAATATATTTTATATACAAGAATGATATTTATCATACCCATTTTCATACTGATACTTTCAAATATATATGCATTTATATACAAGCAAATTTCCGATTTCAATACCCATATCTATACGTAGATGCTCAAAACCATACCCATATCTATAATTTTAGTCGAAAAACACACCCCATATTTTCGGCACACCCCTATATANCCGAACCGCTTTGCGCAGTCTTTGCAGGCGTCACCGTATGTTTGCTGAGATGCGACTAACGATCGTGGAGGATGGACTTGTAGTCGCAGTGCGAACGCTTGTTTTGTTGGCGTTTGTTGTCACTGACGTGTGTTTTGTAAACGTTGAACAGATGCGCTTAAATGTATGAAGTTTGATAGAAATAGTGTGATGTTGATACACGGTGTTGGTATGATTTCGATCCATAATAGGACACCTGGTAAGTAATTGCAACAAGACATTACTTGTCTGGTATGTCATTATAGACAGGTGGAATGCTGGCGCCATATTTAATAATTTATTTATTACATGTGTTGTTTTAAACAAGTGTTTTTTTCCTCTCAAAACCCAAAACACACAACATAAGATCGATGCATGGAAACTAAATCAACAATGACCCCTTCCTCCTTCTCTCTCGTTTTTAAGTAACGTCCTAAACGTGTTGAATCATTTAACGTGCATATACCGTCAATTTCCTTTCAGTATGTAGTTAGATGATTGTTTTAGGTTTTTGGTAAATCGTCATTTCCAGTTGCCAGTTGGAAGTGGCGTTTCACCTTCCAGGGGTCTCAGGGAGACCCCCGGGTCGACCCGTTTTTATTACCCGCTTTGAGTTCGCTGCGGTTAATATTGGGAAGAAAGGTAATGACCGTAGTTTGGTTCAAAGTAAATAGGTAGCTGGTATATTCTGAAGTTCAACGGCTTTAATAAATGCCTTCTAAGCAATTGCATGTTTAATCATAGATTATAAATAAATGAAGAATATTCAGAGTTTAGAACCTATTCTAATCGACGGAGCTATATTATAAAAGTGATTCCCAATAATAACTGGTTAAAATGTTCGCTCGATGGAGCTAATTAACTGATTTCAAACAGAAAATTGAGTAAAGGTTGATATTTATTTTAAGGAATACATTAGCTGGATTCCCAAATACCTGCATTATAAAGTGCATAGATCATGCACATTCAACTTCTCTACGTGCCAATTATAACTCTGAACGAAGTTGAATGCAAAAATACAAGTAACTTCCTATTTGTTCTAAAACAAGAGAGATAACCTTTACCTGCCGGTTTGCGATAAATCGATAACGATTGTTCCCCTTTGAAAGATCGCGAGAGAGGTATTATCGACGAATATAAAATAGCCCTCGCTCTGTGAAAAAGGGGTTTAATGAATATGCGTAAAGTGTCGTCCCAGATTAGCTTGTGCAGTCCGCACAGGTTAGTCAGGGACGACACTTTCCGCTATTAGGATATTTTTCGTTTAAAGATTTTCTTTTCTTAGCAAAAATCTAGTTTATGCGGAACGTGTTGTCCCTGATTAGCCTGTGCGGACTGCACAGGCTAATCTGAGACGACACTTTACGCACATGAATTAAACCCCTTTTCACAGGGCGAGGCTCATATACAATAAAAAGGACTTGTATTTTTTGGAATAGTTTAAAATAATTTTAATAACAGTGCAAGAAGATAAAATAAAATATATGAATGACCTGAGAATCGAACCCAGGACCTCTAGAAGCAAAAAGAAACTTGTTACCATTTTACCACGAAGGCTATTGACACGTGTGGTGTATTTCAAACCATTTGTCGGTAGTACACGTTTTTGCTAAATTGTCGATGAAAAGCGTTTCAAACGCTTTATATTTCAGCGATGTCGATTATGAAACAAATTAAAATAAATAAACAGGTTTCCTTATTCAGGAGTGAAATATTGCTTGTCTGAATATAATCCATACATTAACGGAACTAGAACTTCAGTGGTTTGCTTGAAGGTTGGAGACTAAGACAGATTGTCTGGCAAAAAAAGATAAATTCTTATACAAACAGCTTTAAACAAACAAAGGAAGGATACAATTCCTGTTTTTTTAGGCTAATTTATTTGCAATGTCAATCGAGTCGTTAGTGACAGATAACGTAAAAATGTTCGTTGATATAATTTTAGGTAGATATATATATAAAAGATAGTATGAGATAGGTTTATTCGGCACATACATGTTAAATAATAACATTTACAATTTTCACAGAAGCTTAAAACAAATAAACTTAAAAACAAACACATATATTTCGCACAAAAATATCACAGATTAAATTGACTTCATGAGGTATAAATTTGAGATACATTTACATGTCGACGTTTTGTGCTTCAGATGGAACTTGAGCACTATTGCATTTATCAATTTGGTATTTCAGACTGATAACTATTAGTTTATTATAGTGTATAGTGTGATATACGGACATGTACTGCCAGGAAAGAAACCTTGAAAGTCTTGCGACTTATTTCCAAAGGGGTCCTTTACATTACTTCTTCTTATAGCACATAAACTAAATTGCTGCTAGCACATAGAGTTATTAAATTATTTTATAATGGTGTTAGCAAATCTAGAGTTCGTGAAATGAATATACGACTAACAATTTGAGCGAGCAATGGATATTATAAACTCGTCAAAAAACAAATAATAAGAACAAAAACATGGGATATCCAAACACTTAAAAAAAACACAGTCGGCCATTCTCAACCCTAAATGTACTTGTTAAGAAAGTGTTTTTTTTTTGTTTCTTTTTTTTTAATCTGAAGTGATTATTTATACCTTGAATAGAGTATGGAAGGGCATTCCAAGTTAAAACACCATTATAATAAAAAGGTGAAGCTGTTGCTGACTTTATGTCAGGAACATAGAAATTACACTTGCTTTTTCTTGTGCAGTAGCTATGAACAACGGATTTTTTAATAAAGTTTTCTTTCATGTACACAGGACATTTGTCATAAAAAAAAATATGTACATGATTTAGACTCAGTTGTTTGACTCTATCATTAAGTTTTAACATTACTAGTTTGTGAAAATCTGAGCAGGTCAGTGTTGTCCTTGGTGGAAAATTTAAAATGAATCGCACAAACTTGTTTTGAGTAATTTGTTATTTAGACTTAAACGTTTTCCCTTAGTTATTATACCAGGCCGAACATGCATAGTCAAATAAGCACTGAATTTATGAATTACATAGGGTTTTCCTGTTGTTAAAATCGATTACACTGTTGTGTCTATACATGAACTTAAGTCTCGAATTGACCTTACTGATGATGTCGTCTGCACATTTTTTACCTGACAGGGAGTTATCTAGAACATGACCTAAATATTTCACCGATTGTTGAGACTTAATAGTTTGATTATTAAATACGACTGAGAAGTTTTCAACCTTTTTAGTTTTCCGTTTACTTCCAAAAAGTATACATTCTGTTTTACCCATATGAAGAGACAACCTGTTGTCTACTAGCCAGTTATTGCAGTTTGCTAATTCACATCCTAATTTTTAACTTATAACATTTGGATCTTTATGTGAGAAAATTATGGCGCTGTCATCAGCATATAACATTAGTTTGCAATCTTTACTTATACTTATTTCCATATCATTGATATAGCATAGAAAAAGAAGAGGTCCCAAAATAGTACCCTGAGGTACACCACAAATAACTGTTTCCGAGTCTGAGAATGTATCATTTACATGCATTGTTTGCTTTCTCCCTGTTAGGTATGATTGAAACCACTCTACAGATTGAACCCCCATGGTTTTTCATACAGTATAGTGTGATCTACTGTGTCAAATGTTTTTTTTAAATCAAGCATGATCATGCTTGTGTATAACTCTTTAGCAGTTTGTGATTTGATGAAATCTGTTTAGTGTACCAAACAAGATTCAGTCGGAAAATTTGTTCTAAAACCTGATTGAAACTGATAAAGTATATTATTTTTCCCTAAAAACAGATTCCAGTATGAAGTCCGACTGGATATTGCTGCACTACCCTTTGTCTGTGTCCCAACATTTGTCATTGGGGCATCTGTGTCGGTGATACATTTGGTTTGAAATTGAATGGTTAGTCCTCAGTTGTTTACTGTGTATTTCTTTGTTAATTTGTATGCTCTTTATACATATTTTATAGTGCAACATTGACTGGTTAATTTTAAACATTTCCTTGTTCTTCATTTACCCTCCATTCTTTAGACTTATAAATACAAAATATTATGAAAACGTTTCATTAAGGGAAAAAAACGTGTTCATATCATCATTATGTGTAATTTTACCATGTTTTTTTTTGTATTCAAACACTCTTACTTGTATTTCTTGAGGTATTTGTATGTTTCTTAATGTAAATGTGTTAGTCTACCAATGGATTTGTGAGTACGAATCGTATATTTATAATCAGAGATTGAGACAGAAATATTTATTTTGTACATGTATCTGATCCTATATTAGACATATCACTTATGAAGTGAAATTCATTATGTCTCTTCAAAGTGTGAAGTGTTGTTTGACAACATTAAAATGATTAAGATCACTTATTTATTAGTTTAGAATTTATTGTTAAGTATATAAACTTAAACACAACATTAAAATGTATATTAAGATCTTTTATTTATTAATCTATAATTTATTGTTAAGTATAACAACTTAAAAAAACAACAACATCCAACATGTAAATATACAAATGTATTTATTTCAGGCTGTATGTGTGTTTGGAATGATTATTTATTTAACTACCAATGTGTGTCTGTGGAAATATTTATTTAAATTATGAATTCTTCTATTTATTTGATTTGATTTTAGCAATACATATTAGACATGTCGCTTTTGAAGTGAAATTCATTATGTCTCTTAAAAGTGTGAAGTGTTTTTCGACATCATTAAAATGATTAAGATCTCTTATTTATCAATCTAGAATATATTGTTAAGTATTAAAACTTAAAAACAACATTAAAATGTATAATAAGATCTCTTATTTATTAATCTATAATTTATTGTTAAGTATAACAACTTAAACAAAACAACATCCAACATGTAAATGTACACATGTATTTATTTCAGACTGTATGCGTGTTTGGAATGATTATTTATTTAACTATCTACATGTGTCTGTGGTGATTGTATACTTTTATTCATAACATTTATTTTAATTATAAATTCTTTTAATCCTGTTTGTGCATACCCTATGTCTTATTTATTTGATTTGATTTTAGCAATACAAATAAACTTTTAACTTAGTTTGAGTCAAGTTGAAATTTAACCCAACACTTGATTTATTATTGGCACGTGTAATTCCTTTGGACTCCAACCACTTTGTTGGGTGACGTTGGCGGAAGAATTTTAAAGTATTGCATTGTTTGCATATTTTCTTCCCATCGACTCTCTTGACTGGCTCTCAACATCTCATGTCACGCGATTGAAATAATTTCCCGTTTCAAAAGTTGTTAGGCCAGGGAATTACAATCATCATTTATTTAAAAACTACTCAGACTCGTATTTTTGTATCGAAAATAATATTCAATAGTGCTTGGTTATACATGCATATGCGTTATACAGTTATAGCATATTGCGGGGAAATTTGTTGGCGTTTTTATTGAAAATGTGAATAAATTATAATTGAAGCGATCATATTTAAACTCGACAAAATGACACGCTGGAAAAAGCAAACAACACCCAGACACGGCGTTGACTTACTGCCATATGAGGCCAGCGTAGCTCCAGAAAAGCCAGCGCATCCGCATAGTCTGGTAAGGAGCTACACTGACAAGTCTGCGCGGATGTTGATATGACAGAACACCGATTCTCGCATGACGTGGCTCGCATCATACCGAACAAAACACGGATCGTATTTGCTGTTTCGAAGAAAAATTAATGTCCATATTAACATTTTTCATAGTATAAAATTGCACCGGCAGTTTATTTTACNCATCATACTTCAGTAAACCAGTTGTAAGGATAAACTTCAAAATGTCGACCGGTTCCTCCCTACCAGTACTACTCAGGGACATGGGTGGTAACGTTGCCACTGCAGATGCGTCGATGAAACATTCAATAGACGTTATCACGTGCTTGAAGATTGTGATTTACGTAATAGCTATACTCACCGGATTATTTCTGAACAGTCTTGTTATTTGTGTGCATTCCACGAAACTGAAGAAATCTACCAATCTTTTTACATTCTGTCTAGCAATGTGCGACATCATTAACTGCCTCGTTCTGATCGCTGAGGTTGTGAAACTCGTCAACGTATTATCAACGAAACAGACGTACGTCATCGACGTCGTTCAGTCCTACGTCGGATATTTCGCCGGTCTCATGTCGGCGGGGCTCGTGCTGTGCCTAGCCGTGGATAGATACATGCGGGTGCGACACCCGCACGTGCAGATGTCGCTGCGGTACAGCGGTGGCATCATCGCCGCGTTCCTGACGTCAACCGCTGTTGTGACGCTTCCGTACGTCGTTGCGCGGGCAACCAACTCCCGCAGACGCGCGGGGAACCAGGACGCCTCAAATTACACGGAGGTTAGCTACATGTGCTCTGAACCTAGGTACGAAACCAGAGTCGTCACGCTGGGAAAGAATTCGACAAAAGAGAGAACCGACATCGCTTTTGACGATGACTACTTCCAGGTGGCCTTCCTCTGCGTTCTCATCGCGTGTTTGATGCTGGGATTTGCGGTTCTGATTGTCGTCTACTGTAAACTGTCTGCTATTCTTGTTCAGAAGAACATTCTGAGAATGTCGCGTCCAGTTGCCAGCAGAGACGTGTCAAGCAGAGAAGTGTCAAGCGTTGAAATCACCACAGACGAGAGTTCCATATTTCCGGAAGTGACGTTACATATTTCCCGTCCGCGTCCACACCGGTACAACCACGTGGCGTTTGAGAATAACCTTTCAAGAGTTGTTTGCGAGAAAGCTTTGCTCAATAAAATACACGCCATAGACTTTAAGTCGGGAAAATCAGAGACTCTCGCCGAACCGTCGTCGCCTTTAAACCACTTCCGGGTCCCATACCGTAAGACGGCAGATGGACGCCCCACTTCGAACACATTTTCTTTCGCGTCCAACTCACTGCCAATCAGGACATCCTGCAGAATTGTGCTCATGATAGGTTTAGCAATTGTGTTGTATATTTTCTACACGCCTACGTATATTTTTCAGCTCATAATGTTAGTGAATACGCCGCTTTGTGGACTATTTAGAGACAATTACAGGGGCTTTGCGGTGCTTTTATTAAGATCAAACATTATTTGTTGCATTCTTAACCCTGTGTTATACGCCTTCTTAAACAGGCGATTTCGGAGAAGAGTAAAGTCTTGTTGTTTTGCAAGACGCGGGAGACAGAACCTTTCCCGATAATACCAATTATTGTTTTGTTTTTATGTACGGTTGTGAATATTTTGTTATTGTTCAATTCAGTATTCATTAAAGTTGTTAAACTGTATTCGCGTCCTTTGTCAGTGCCATTTCAGGAAACTGATAGCACAGGAAATACGCTGCAATATCTTTACTATGGGCCAATTGCACCATTATCGATTGTATTTACTATTTTTGTACGCAACTTACATATTGTCTTAATGATAAAAAGAAGTTTCAAACCAGAGATAACTTCTTAATAATGCACGCGCAATATACCGGTATATCGGATATATGTTTATATTGGCTAGCCTAACCATTTGACTAATTTAATTTTAGTGACCATTGGGTTATGTACACACACAATTAATTAGAGAAGACTTAAAGGGACTGTCCAACAAATAAAGCGTCGCGCGACGCGAAACGATATTTTGGGAAACTACGAGGATTGCTCATATAGCTAAAAAATACATCCGCTACAAACATGAGCGTGGATGGTCGAGTGGTCTAGGCGGGTAAGTTTTTACTCCAGGAATCCAGGGGTCAGTGGTTCGAGCCCTGTTGAGGGTTACTTTTTTCATTTTTTAAATTGTATGATTGTTTTTTTACTGGAGATTTTTAGTTCAAATGTTTAAATTTATCAATATAAAGCATTTAAAGCATTTAATGACAAGCTTCAATACATGCCAAAATCTGTTGGACGGCCCCTTTAATGAAATCATTTGAATTCATTAAGTTCCTTAAGTCTCCGACAACCTTTATGTCCTTTCAGGTTTAACATGACACTCGTTGACCTTCTTCAAAGACAAAGACCAAATAAGCGTTGCAAAACTACATCTCTAAATGTGTTGTAATAAACAACGGTTTGCCATTATGCCTGGCTAATATAACGTAGCACGGGTTATACATTTATATACATCAGAACACCAAATGGTGTTTATTGACCAATATACAAAGCTACATCGAACATTTATACTGAATAAAAAGATATTAAATTCCTAAACATTGTAACAAGGGGACATTTTCACAGATTGGCAAAATGGCAATATTTAACAGAGTTGTCATAACGTCGAAAGAGAAAGTATACGTTATATACAAACAGGCGAAATGGCGCTATTACACAAGAACTTTATTAGAATATCGTTTTGTTTATAAAAAATCATAACTCGAAATTGAAAAGTTATAAAGCCTGCTAGAGCGGAAATCAGGAACCACTAGCATTTTAATACGAAAACGTATTAAGTATATCTGTACAGGTAACTCAGCACATTAGAAGAAACATCTCGCTGTAAACATAAAAACAGACGACATATTTCTAGATTTTTCCTTCATATTTGCATTTCTCCCACGCTTATTTCTTTGATGAATGTCATTGATTTTCAATATTCAATTTAAATATTTGATTCCAGAAACAGTTTTTTTAAATTTTAACCCGAGTTGTCATGGAGTGGTCACAATAATGATTGCTACAACATTCGGATGCGTAT
>VMBQ01000882.1:773535-785801 GCA_007657795.1 Dreissena rostriformis | reverse complement strand
TTTGGCGACCCCAATAAAAAGTTGAGGGTCAGGCGCCAATTTGGGAGACACGGTCGGGTGACTGGAAACGGACCTTTTTATTTTCTTTGGCCTTATGCATGTCACATATTATTGCTTGCTAATTGCTGTTTAATTGCCACCTGATCAGGTAGTTTGTTCAGTGCCTAGGGCCACAGCTGTGTCAGATCTGCTGTCGGGTGATGAATCGATGATTCAATGTGTCGCGTTCTGAGAAAACTTGGCATAATTCTTGTGCGTAAATTATCATCCCAGATTAGCCTGTGCAGTCCGCACAGGCTTATCAGGGACGACAATTTCCGCTTTTATGACATTTTTCGTTAAAATGAAGTCTCTTATTAGCAAAAATCCAATTAAGGCGGAAAGTGTCGTCCCTGATTAGCCTGTGCTGACTTCACAGGCTAATATGGGATGACACTTTACGCACATGCATTTTGCCCAGTTTTCTCAGAATAGGACACTTATGATCACAGTGGTCTGGTGGTAAGCTTTTTCACTCCGGTAATGTATGACTATAAGGGGGTATATACTACATGTATGTAAAGGGACAAAACGGTTGATGTGTATTAACCCTATGCTGCTCAGATAAACTGGTACATTTTGATGTGTTTTTGGTCCCTTAGAATATCTTATTAAATAAAGGACCTTTCGTAATAGATTAAAGTTTAAAAAGCTTAATTTCCAACCCTTAGATACTGATGAGCAGCAAACAGCATAAAACCTGAACAGCCTGCGAGCTTCTCCAACCTCTGATCCAAGAAGGGGCTGTTGTCACTTACTTGCATATTTTCGTTTGTGCTCTCTGGGGTTTTTTACCTTATATAACAGACGCCGAATATCGGCGTCTTCCCCCACCAAACTAGGCTGGTTTTTTCCNACGCGCACAACTTTTCCCCAAAGTGGAAAATCCCGCGTAAAATTTCCCCCACATAAGGGCTAAAGGCCCCTTCCCCCACAACCCATAAAAACCCCTGGCTCTTTAATAGTACTGGTTAACCAGATACCCCAGGAAAAGCGTGAGCTGGTTTAATGAAGCCACCATGATATGACAGAAATACTGTTGAAAACAGTAAAAATCTCAACAAAACAAACAAACAAAACAAACAGAAGCTTTTTGTATTGACACTCTCAAAATAATTTATTACACTAACTAGGTTGTTATCCCGTACAAATTGCCGATTTTTCGGCCTGGGGCCATTAAGGGTCACATACCACTTTGATCTCTGTCTATGTTGTTAATTTTGATTAGTTATGATCTATCTTATGACTGATTGCATAAATGTGTACACCCACTAAGAAGGTTGATGTCTACATCATGATATGGGGTTAATTTTGGATGATCATTCGGCTGTATAATTTTAGTGTTTGATTCAGTTAATGGCTGGTACATGTAGCATATGTTGTCATGCTTATCCAAATTTTATACATTTATTGCCATCTTTTAAGTTTTATTCCCAGTATGTGTGGCTTATACTGTTGCAATCTGGCATGTTTATCCAAATTGTTATACATTTATTGACAATGTGAAGTTTTGCCCGAATGGTCATTTTGTAAGAAGACACATTTCAACAATTAAGTGCGGACAAAGTCATTAAAATTACATTAACAGTTGCTGAAAACTTTGAAAGGCTATGTGTGGCCCGCAAATTATGTGTGAAGGTTGCTAGATATTTGCATTATAAATCATTTCAATCGCTAAAATTGACAGGAATTTTAAGTGTGGATGTAAGCTGTACTTGCAAATGTTGATGTAGTTTACTAATATTGGGAATTAATGACGTGGAAACGCATTTTACATAAAGGTGGGTCAGTATGCAAAGCATGTACTTTATACTATATTTAAATTATGAATAAAACTTGTATGTCCTTCTAGTCTAAACACTATGAAATAAGCTGATAAAAATACAAATTATGAGACGCTTTAATTGAAAGGCATTTAATTATTCAGAAGAAGAAAATTCATGGTAAGTTGCACAGATAACAAAATTACAGATATATTCAATTTTGCATGAAAATACAACTAAATTGATTTTTGTTTTTAATTTGTAAGAATTTTGTTTGTTTAAATGTAATTAGTAATGCAAAAATGTATTGAACAATGGACCAATATATTGAACTATAGATCTGTTTCATTTATGGAATAATTGTCAGTATTAGTCACACAGGCCTTTTCCTGGCCATTTTGGGATATTTGTTTGCCATTTCGCTTTTGAATGGGTCCGTTGAACGGACCTGTAGGTAAGCCAGAAAAAGGTCTGATCAGAATCACATTGTAACATAGCTAGTGGTCTAATACAAGTCGGTTAAGGCAAAACTGGTTTTGAGTTTAAATTGTTTATTCTGCATATTCCCACGGCCTTTAACCACAGTGTCTGAAGTTCCGAATCTGAGGAACCCCTGTGCATGAATTTCCAAGAAAGGGTATCCCTGTGCATTAAGTTTCAATTCAGTTACACCTCTGTTCCTTAATTTCAAATTATTATCTGTGTGTGCTTGTTTTTGGTTCTTGCGTAGAAATTAATGTAGAACACATGAGGGTTTTTTTTCCACTTTTTGGGAAGATAGCCCATGGCTTTGGAATTGGGAATTTTAGGGGCATTTTCAAGAAATTGGGAAAATAAATTCAGTAGCCTTCTTTTTTTGCACGAAAAGTCCACTGATTCAGATTGGGGAAATACTAAATTGATATAACTCTTTATAATAATTCAAATTTAATAATTAAAATAACAAATCATATAAATCATAAGTATACACTTTGTTATATGTAATTGAATTAAAATTGAGATAAAATAAGCATTAGACACTTCTTTCTTTTCCTTTTTTTTTTAAATTGCGAAATTTTTGGCACATTTTGGGAAAAAAGTATACTTTTTGGGATTGGGAAAAAAACCTGCACATTAAATTAAGAAAAAATGTGAACCCTGCATTTGGCAACACTGTTGGTCTAATCTATATATGCCCGTGTGCTTTAACAAAATTCAGGAGAAAGGCCTGTTGATATATGATTATTGAAAGAGAAAACATACCTAAAAACAAACACTATGATGCGCTTGTAAATACCTTTGCCATACCATTGTGTATAAAGTACATATTTGCCCAGCAGCCAAAAATAGATGTCACTGTTTAAATTGTTACAAATTTATGACAACAGCTATATCTCTTTAAGCTGATGTGTGTATAAGTTCTTTTGACCCAATTACATGTGATTTCATAAATACAGCACTAGTAAGGTTTGGTCCACTTCTTTATTTGAAGTAATGATTGTAATATTAAGTCATACCAAACTCTGAATTATGTGAATTTAGGAATAAGACATCAAACTTGAAATGGATAAAAAAAAAGATTTTCTCAAACAAAACTGTTCATTTCAAGTTCAGAATTATTTTCTGTAATATACCTCAACATTTAAGTGTAATAAGCACTTTTACATAACTTTTTCATTAACAGTGATTGTTTTTCTTAACAATTAAACTGTATTTTTGGGGCATGTCATATCATTGTGAGTTTCGTTTGTGGAGGAAAATTTAAAAGAAATCTAATCAAACATCCAGTTTTTTGTTTGAGTAAAATCAATAAATATTATGCATTTATATATGCCAGTATATAATGTACTTAAAAGTTGTCTAAATAAATAAAATATAACTGGTAGAACTGCATGAAATGCATTGTTGAAATAACACAGTTTATTTCCAGATTGATGTCTTTTTCCAACTTCACAAAATGTTGTTATGTGTTAACTATTAGAATTTGGGCTAACTTGTATTCCTCTTTTTCCAACAGTTATTCAATGTGCATCTAGTTAGTTTAAACCTGTTATTTTAGCTTAATTGCATTAAAAGCCTTTGGGGTTTTGAAACACTCTCGAGTCCATTTCCTGGATAAAACTAGTTCTTGGTGTTTTTGGGGTCGATCTTAACCCTTTGCATGCTGGGAAATTTGTTGTCTGCTAAAATGTTGTCTGCTGAATTTCTAAAATTAGCATTTTCTTCGGGTTTTTTCTAAGACCACTATCAGAATAGCAAACAGTTTGGATCCTGATGAGACGCCACGTTCTGTGGCGTCTCATCTGAATCCAAACTGTTTGCAAAGGCTTTCAAAATCCGGTTCCTGAGCGCTCAAAGGGTTAAAGAACGCTCACACAGTGGTGATCAAAGCCATGACCTCGCGGTTGCTAGATGGACACCATATCCACTACGCATTAAATGTGCATTTAATGTGAATCCCATAAATAAAACCGAACATTTTATAATATATTATAAAACTATGCAATAGGTTTATTAATTTTATTAAATAACACATTTTTTTTTTTTTTTCAAAATAAAAAAAATATGAAAATTTTGCTTTTACGTCAGTTTCAATTATGTGTACTTTTGCCATACATTCAAAATGTCCATTCTGCATTTTGTATTATATAAAGACACACATTTACTCATGAAAGTAAAAATGAAAACAATGTAATTGCCATTTCGATGATGGGTAAATTTGCCAAACATTTCCATACTGCATAATTTATTGTAATTAAATGCACATCTACTCGTGAAAGTTAGAATTATAGTCATGTATTGCCTTTTCAATGATGACATGTGTTAATTTACAATACATTTCCAAACTCCATTATTAATTGTATTTAAATGCACATCTCCTCATGAAAGTAAGGATGAAAATAATGTATTACAATTTCAATGATGGGTAAATTTGCCATAAATTTCCATACTGCATAATTTATTGTATTAAGATACACATTTACTCATGAAAGTAAGGATGATAATAATGTCGTGTTCTGAGAAAACTTGGCATAATGCATGTGAGTAAAATGTCGTCCAATATTAGCCTGTGCAGTCCGCACAGGCTTATCAGGGATGACAATTTTCGCTTTTATGACATTTTTCGTTTAAATGAAGTCTCTTCTTAGCGAAAATCCAATAAAGGCGGAAAGTGGCATCCCTGATTAGCCTGTGCGGACTGCACAGGCTTTTCTGGGATGACACTTTACGTACATGCATTATGCCCAGTTTTCTCAGAACACGACACAATAATGTATTTCAGTTTGAAGGCTGATCTGGCAGTGGCGCAGCGGAGACACTGAGGACGTTTGTGTGGAAGAATAAAGGTACCAACAGCAAAAACCTATGATAAAAAATAATATTGTTAAATCGGAAGGAAACAATATTCAAACAGTGATCCTCTGTATCTTGTACTTTGCCTACCTTTTATTCACTGATTTTATAATCACATGAAAATATGAGTTGTGTTCTGAGAAAACTGGGCATAATGCATGTGCGTAAATTGTCATCCCAGATTAGCCTGTGCAGTTTGAAAAGGCTAATCAGGGACGACAATTATAGCTTTATGGAATTTTTCATTTAAATGATGTCTCTTCTTAGCGAAAATCCAGTTAAGGCGGAAAGTGTCGTCCCTGATTTGCCTGTGCGGACTGCACAGGCTAATCTGGGACGACACTTTACGCACATGCATTATGCCCAGTTTTCTCAGAACGCAACTCATATAAGCATGGTTCAACAAAAAGCCAGAAAAAAATGCTCTAAATTACAAACCCTTTATTGACGGGAGACATGGGTGGACAAACACTATATATATAAAGAACTCGTTTAACCCTTTGAGCGCTGGAACCGGATTTTGAAGGCCTTTGCAAACAGTTTGGATCCAGATGAGACGCCACAGAACGTGGCGTCTCATCAGGATCCAAACTGTTTGCTATTCTGATAGTATTCTTTGAAAAAAAATCAAAGAAAAATGCTAATTTTAGAAATTTAGCAGACAACATTTTAGCAGACGACAAATTTCCCAGCATGCAAAGGGTTAATGAGAAACATTGGTTTTCATAACTGTGAGGCTACGTTTATCATTTGTTTTTAAACCCATTTTATGATAGTTTTCTTAATCTACGTGAACTTAAATGATATATCAATTTAAGTATTCATACAATTATGATTATGTCTTGCAAACATATGTGTTGTTGAAATGACCGAATAGAGGTCTGTATTTCAAGTGGAAATTAGAGCATATGGTTGCATCATCCAATCAATTTAGGGACGATTGAACTTTAACTGGTACGTAAAAAAGAATGGAAAAGCGTAAAAGTTTATTGTTGCTAAGCGCACAACACCTAACACCTTAAGCAACACCGAATAATCCTCTTTATCCTATATATTTCCTTAGTATCGGGGGCTGCCGCCCCAAAGCCCCCGCTTTGTTGATAGTGGTAAACAACTGCATACCCGTGAAGTTTAATCTAGCCTCAATTCATTTCAAGTGGTTGGGCAAATAAAGAGGCAGAGTGATCTGTGTTGTTTTACTTGTTAATTGACAAATCAATTCCTCACCTTAAAATTATTGGCTATCTACAAAAAATCATTATAGAGAAAATCACAGATGGATTTGTCACAAGTCTATTAGACCACTTGTTTTCTTAAATGCAGTTTAGACGTATACAGATCTTAAAAGCCCCTTAATTCCTTTAAATTCTTTCACAAAATTATTTTTTAATATTAACCTGTTTCTAGGAAAGAAAACATTTTGGCGTAAAGATTTACAAGGACAGAAAATAACCCTGACAGATGTTTGTTTATTGCCCCTCTCATTAATACATCTTGTTTTATGTAGCAGACACCATAAAAGTGACAGTCTTATGCAAAAGATATGTTGTGTTCAAAGAAGGCTCCTTATAAACCGCTTGGGCACATAAAAGTAATGATTACATTTATTGTCATGTCTGTGGTGACAATATTTAGTAAAAACACCAGTTTATAATGACAATTGTTCACATGTTCTTGTGACAAGCTGATTGAAGTGCAAGATTTCTAGGAATGTGATTTTTAGCTCGGCTGTTTTCAAAGAAAACCCGAGGTATTGTCATAGCCGGCTCGTCCTTCCGCCGTCGGCGTCGTCCCAAAACTTGGACATTGGCCATTAGTGCTGCAACAATATACCGGTATATCGGTATATATCGCAATACGCAATCCGCATATTGTATTGCGATACGATTTTCATCATACCGGTACGAAAATTCTACAAAAAATCATCCACATTTCGCCCAGAAAAGCCATCCGAAATAATGATATCAAAGTAAACAAAACAAATCGGTGTTTAGAAAAAATAAATGTGTTACGTAAAACTAGCATTCTTAAAAGTCTAGTATACGGAGTAGCGTTGTTACATGGGAGTCCGCAAGATCTGCTTTTGCGTGTCATACTGTTATATTTAAGATGAAGCTTATGTAAATACGATAAAAAACACAATTAATTACATAATAAAAATGTAAATTAATGTTATTATAAACAGAAGTAATAATGATCCAAAACAAATTACGTAACAGTATTCTGATAAGTTACACGACCGGCTTTTAAACATCCACAATTCTCTTTCGGGTTATTAATCTTCTTGTCGGCTTTTGTAATAGTTCTCAAAATGGCAGACGAAACGAACGCCGAGTTTGACTTTATAGACAATTCCAAGGGAAAAAGTGTTGTTTTGGGCATATTTAAGTCTTAAAAGGAAGAGAGAAACGAATGAGATCGAGGAAGGGGTAGGATATTGTAAGCGGTGTAAGGATGGTGTCAAATGTTGTGGCGGAACATCCAATTTGGTCTCGCACTTGAGCGGCACCACACAATTTTGTAAACTGAGCAATAAATATGCTTTACCAGTTTGAATAAAACAGTAATGACTTGGTCATATTGTACTTGTAGCATATTTATAATCAATTAATGTTAATGTCCCAGAGATTTATTGTATACACTATACAGTATACAGCACACAATTGCGCAGCATTTTTAATGTTTAATGGGAATATCCAATGGACAAAATGACAATACTAATCTTTCATTTATAACAAAATTCTTTGTAAAGCCAAAATAAGAGTTAATTGTGTTTATAATGCATTTTGTAAACAAAGGCTAGAATTGCCAATAGGATATAACTAGAACCTAAACATACAATAACAAAGGTTATGTTCATGTAATTAAGTTGGTTTTGGTGATTAGCTGGCGAGTTATAATTCTGTTACAAGTAAGCAATATATTGCAATATATTGCAATACGGTTTTTGAACTGACAATATATTGCAATACGTTTTTTGGCGTATTGTTGCAGCACTATTGGCCATAACTTTTGCAATATTGAAGATAGCAAATTGATATTTGGCATGCATGTGTATCTCATGGAGCTGCACATTTTGAGTGGTGAAAGGTCAAGGTCATCCTTCAAGGTCAAAACTTCAGCCAAAGCCGAGCGTTGGCACCCGCTATGCGGTGCTCTTGTTTGTTTTGGCATGCCTAGTTATAGCATATAATATTGACTCCTTTGATATGATTTGAGTACTGTTGAAAACCCTACAAATCAAATGAACAAACTATTTACCCTAATTTATTTTGTATACTGAATATGAAAAGGCATTCGCTGAGGGATAATGTCAATACCCCCAAAAAAATGCGCTGATAATAATTTGTATTCTACCAAACAGTTTTTGCTATCATTTTCATGTAAAAGAAAAATAATCTTGTATCATAAAAGTCTGTTATAATCTGTTGGAACTGGGGATCTGTTTCTTGAAGATTGTTATGTCCACCCAGTGGATTGATTTAGTGCTGGAAAATGGTATAGATCAAGGGAAAAAATTGTGTGCACTTGTTTCTCCATAGCTAATGGTCAGATTTTTCATCGAAACACAACAGTAGGAGAGAAGAGTAATAATTCAAGTTGTACATATCATCTGCACTAAGTGGTAGGCAGATCTCTGGCGGAGTTATTTCCCTTTAATGTTTATCCAAAAAAGACATGTTTCTTTGCTAATATTTGCAGAGTTATAGCCCTTTGAAGTTATTCCAAATAGGAGATGTTTTCTTTGCTTATACTTGCAGAGTTATCACCATTTGAAGTTATTCCAAAAAAGGGACGTTTTCTTTGCTAAATTGGTGAGGTTATAACCCTTTGAAGTTATTCCAAAAAAGAGACATTTTGAATACTTGCAGAGTAATGACCCATTGAAGCTGTTGTACCTAAAGAGACTTGTTCTTTGCTAACACTTGCAGAGTTATAGCCCTTTGAATTTATTCCAAAAAAGAGACGTTCTTTTGCTAATACTTGCAGAGTTACAGCCCTTTGAAGTTATTCCAAAAAAGAGACATTTTCTTTGCTAATACTTGCAAAGTTATGACCCTTTGAAGTTACTTTACTAAAGAGACATTTTCTTTACTAATACTTGCAGAGTTATGACCCATTGAAGCTGCAGTGTTCTGCCGTGAATCTTTACTGTTGGGGACAATGACCCTTTAGGGTTAAAAACGTGGGGACAAAGGGAAAAATCTGGGGACACAGAAATATATTTGTAGCAGAATTAAATGTTCTGAAACTACATGCAGTTGTTGTTGTATAGAAAACTCGTTGATTTACGACAAACAAAAACGTCGTCTTTTAACTGATACTTACCAATTAATATAATCACAGTTTGCAACATTGTTTTTATTTTGATAATTTAGTCCAAAGTTTTCATGTTAGCAGGTGTTTTTTCTATACTGAACATGAAAACAAATGACTGAGGACCCTAATAAAAGTCTCGCAAAAAATCACAATATGTGTGAATTGACAGTTTGACGTCATCAAAAAAAAAACGCTTCCTGTCTGAAGGCATAAAGCCCACCGTTCTTGCCGACAAAATTGGCTTCCTTTGTTTGGCAATCAACACGCTAAACCAATCAGGTGTTTATAACTCAATAGCAACCGTCGAAATAAGTAAATGCACGTGCTTAGCTCTGCCTTTCGAATCTTTTGCAGGGAACGGATGTGGAGTTTAGCGGTTGATTGAACATGTGTTTTACGGAAGTTGAGTCCTGAATGGCCGTAATTACTGGGTCTAAGTTTTGACACGACAAATAAATCTATCTCGGATTTTCCGAGAAAGGCCGATTTCCCAACTTTTTGTACAGTTACTAATAATGGCGTCCGCGTGTTTTCGAAATTCGAAACACATTCATCTTTAATAATGGTGTCTTGTTGGATTATAACTGGATTTTATTATATTTTTTTTGGCATGCCCAGTAGCACACTGCTACCACAGTGTTGCGCGCGGTCCCTGAAAAGGACAGAAATTGTCTGCATTTACCGACTAGGCTAAAGTAATTCACACCGCGGGTATTAGCGAACTCGGCGGAACGCCGAGAGTTTTAGCGAGTTCACCTTGCTTTCCACCTCCGCGGAAGCACTCGCTAGCAGAAAAAAAAACGGGGAAACGCGAGGACTGTACTGTAGTGTTTATTCCTAATTCTTGTGCGCCTGCAGACCCATATACGGAAAACGGATGGGGACAAATCTTTTTTATTTGCGCCAATGACGCAAGGGCGCATCCACGGCAGAACATTGGAAGCTATTTTACCTAAAGAGACGTTTTCTTTGCTAATACTTGCAGAGTTATAGCCCTTTGAAGTTATTCCAAAATAGAAACGTTTTCTTTGTTAATACTTGCAGAGTTATAGCCCTTTGAAGTTATTCTAAAAAAAGAGACGTTGTCTTTGCTAATACTTGAAGAGCTATAGCCCTTTGAAGTTATTAAAAAAGAGATGTTTTATTTGCTAATACATGCAGAGTTATTGCCCTTTGCTTGTTCTCTGTAATCCTTGAGACCTGATTATGATGTAACTTCACAGCATCGATAACTCCCAAGTCAAAAGCATACATTTTGTTCAGACTTTATCTCTGCTTGTTTCCCATAAACACTGCCAGAAGTTATTAACATAATACATTGGAAATTTCAGTAAAATTTACTGATTTATTCCATATTTTAAAAAAAAAGAAAAATCATGAATCAGCTTTGTTCCTGTATATAAATAATTAAAAAAAAAAATGTGAAGTAATTTTTGTAAATTATTGTAAAATAAAATATACCTTTCACACACCTTACTTTTGTTTATTAAAATGTCTTAAATACTAATCATGTTTCGGCCATAGCCTTCATCAGTAGTATCAATATAAACAAAAAAAATGTGATTTATTTGGTATCGATCAATAATAATAATTGCTGGTTACACTTTCACTGGACAAACATTGGAACGAGGAAATCGTGATAGTGGGCCCAAAATGAGCCATAACAAAACAATTAATTTCTTGCTCCTATACATAACTGTGATAACATACAGAGAGTGGTTTGGACGTTAATAAGTGGAGGAACAAGGTGATTTAGGACTCGGGAAGAAAATGATTAATTGTAGGATGTTACGTTATCAGGTTGAATAAACAGACTAGAAGCTATTGTTTATAAGATTCACACTTTCGACTTAAGGATGCTTTCAATTTAGTGGGCTTTTTTACTGTATGTTACTTAAGTAAATTAAAAGAGACTGGGGTAGTTGAAATATTGAAGAAGACGGAATTATTTTAGGTCATAAAGAACAGATTACTGTCTTACTGTTATAATAGGTGACTCATGTATTAAAAAACCTAATGTTTATTTTTTGGAGAAATTTAAGTGCATCTCTTACCATAATTGTTTTAGGGTTTATGATCATTGCGGAGATTTACGCAAGTAATAAAGGAATGATCGAAGGACAGTTTATGCTGAAATAGTTGACTGAAACATGTGTGGAAATAAGTTTTCAGGTTCAAACTACACATATAAAATCTTAGACTGAAAAAATGTTGAAACAAATAAATGGAATAAATTGCAGAACAAAACTTCTTCATTTGGAATTGTGAAACTGGTTTTAGGAGAACAAAAATATGTTGAGTAAAAGTTAGAAAAGAATTGGATTTTACAGTGAAAAAAGAATTGAATATTATACTTATGTTGAGTATATGTGTGAATAGTATTGGGTTTTACAGAGAAAAAAAGCTAATTGAATATGATACTTTTTAAAATGGGAGGCCGTCTAAGGTAAGAGGATACAAATGTAGTTTTTACAGCATAATAGTAAAGAATTATAGTTACCAAATACATTTCTATGTGTTGTTGTTTATAAACCAATTAACAAGAAGTGTGGAGGTCTTAGGTGTACAGTACAGTCCACGCGTTATTCCAAAAAACGCGCTCACTCTGCGTTTTTTTTTTGCTAGCAAGTGTTTACGCGGAGTTGGAAAGCGAGGTGAACTCACTAAAACGCTCGGCATTCCGCCGCGTTCGCTTATACCCACGGCGTGTATTACTTTAGCCTAGTCGGTAAATGCAGACAATTTCCGTTCTTATCAGGGACCGCCGCGCAACACCGCGTTAGCAGTGTGCTACTGGGCATGCCAAAAAAA
>VMBQ01000882.1:740508-773473 GCA_007657795.1 Dreissena rostriformis | reverse complement strand
TTTACTGATTTATTCCATATTTAAAAAAAAAAGAAAAATCATGAATCAGCTTTGTTCCTGTATATAAATAATTAAAAAAAAAAATGTGAAGTAATTTTTGTAAATTATTGTAAAATAAAATATACCTTTCACACACCTTACTTTTGTTTATTAAAATGTCTTAAATACTAATCATGTTTCGGCCATAGCCTTCATCAGTAGTATCAATATAAACAAAAAAAATGTGATTTATTTGGTATCGATCAATAATAATAATTGCTGGTTACACTTTCACTGGACAAACATTGGAACGAGGAAATCGTGATAGTGGGCCCAAAATGAGCCATAACAAAACAATTAATTTCTTGCTCCTATACATAACTGTGATAACATACAGAGAGTGGTTTGGACGTTAATAAGTGGAGGAACAAGGTGATTTAGGACTCGGGAAGAAAATGATTAATTGTAGGATGTTACGTTATCAGGTTGAATAAACAGACTAGAAGCTATTGTTTATAAGATTCACACTTTCGACTTAAGGATGCTTTCAATTTAGTGGGCTTTTTTACTGTATGTTACTTAAGTAAATTAAAAGAGACTGGGGTAGTTGAAATATTGAAGAAGACGGAATTATTTTAGGTCATAAAGAACAGATTACTGTCTTACTGTTATAATAGGTGACTCATGTATTAAAAAACCTAATGTTTATTTTTTGGAGAAATTTAAGTGCATCTCTTACCATAATTGTTTTAGGGTTTATGATCATTGCGGAGATTTACGCAAGTAATAAAGGAATGATCGAAGGACAGTTTATGCTGAAATAGTTGACTGAAACATGTGTGGAAATAAGTTTTCAGGTTCAAACTACACATATAAAATCTTAGACTGAAAAAATGTTGAAACAAATAAATGGAATAAATTGCAGAACAAAACTTCTTCATTTGGAATTGTGAAACTGGTTTTAGGAGAACAAAAATATGTTGAGTAAAAGTTAGAAAAGAATTGGATTTTACAGTGAAAAAAGAATTGAATATTATACTTATGTTGAGTATATGTGTGAATAGTATTGGGTTTTACAGAGAAAAAAAGCTAATTGAATATGATACTTTTTAAAATGGGAGGCCGTCTAAGGTAAGAGGATACAAATGTAGTTTTTACAGCATAATAGTAAAGAATTATAGTTACCAAATACATTTCTATGTGTTGTTGTTTATAAACCAATTAACAAGAAGTGTGGAGGTCTTAGGTGTACAGTACAGTCCACGCGTTATTCCAAAAAACGCGCTCACTCTGCGTTTTTTTTTTGCTAGCAAGTGTTTACGCGGAGTTGGAAAGCGAGGTGAACTCACTAAAACGCTCGGCATTCCGCCGCGTTCGCTTATACCCACGGCGTGTATTACTTTAGCCTAGTCGGTAAATGCAGACAATTTCCGTTCTTATCAGGGACCGCCGCGCAACACCGCGTTAGCAGTGTGCTACTGGACATGCCAAAAAAATAAAAAAATAAATAAAATCCAGTAATAATCCAACAAGACACCATTATTTAAGATGAATGTGTTTCATATTTCATAAACACGCGGCCGCCATTATTAGAAACTGTACAAAAAGATGGGAAATCGGCCTTTCTCAGAAAACTCAAGATAGATTTATTTGTCCTGTCAAAGCTTAGACCCAGTAATTACGGCCATTCAGGACTCAACTTTCGTAAAACACGTGTTCAATTAACTGTTAAACTCCACCTCCGTTCCCTGCAAAAGATTCGAAAGGCAGAGCTAAGCACGTGCAGTTACATATTTTGACGGTTGCTATTGAGTTATAAACACCCGATTGGTTTAGCATGTTAATTGCCCAACCAAGGAAGCCAATTGTGTCGGCGAGAACGGTGTTTTTCATGTCTTCAGACAGGAAGCGGTTTTTCTTTCATGACTTCAAACTGTCAATTCACACATATTGCAAATTTTTGAGAGACTTTTAATAGGGTCCTCAGTCATTTGTTTACATGTTCAGTATAGAAACAACCCCTGCTAACATGAAAACTTTTGGATTAAATTATTAAAATAAAAATAATGTTGCAAACTGTGATTATATTAATTGGTAAGTAATAGTTAAAAGACAACGTTTTGTTTGTCGTAAATCAACGAGTTTTCAACAACAACTACTTCTATATATGGCTTATCAATTTTGCCGATCGTTAACCGCAGAGTCCCAAATCATGCAAACGCCGCATATCGCGGGATTTTCTTAATCTCCCTCGGAGTTACTGCCCGCGGAGTAGCGAGGGAAATTGGTGAAAACGCGTGGACTGTACTGTAGCATGTGTTTTAATAGTCATGCATCAGAATGAGAAAGAGTTGTATATTTGTCAATAAACAATGGTAGTGCACAAAATAGTCCCTTTTTTTTTCATCTATTAACACGAAACTTTATAGATATGCTGTTCATAATATGTATAAGTGAAAGCCGTTATTTTTGTGTGTATGTCACAATATTCTTTGCAGAGTTATGGCAATGTTAAGCTTTTTATGCCCCCGAAAGTGGGCATAAAGTGATCGCACTGTCTGACTGTCTGTCTGAAATTCCGTCACACTTTGCGTTTAGGTTTTGTAAAATCATCATAACTTTTGCAATATGATCATAGCAACTTGAAATTTGGCATGCATGTGTATCTCATGGAGCTGCACATTTTGAGTGGTGAAATGTCAAGGTCAAGGTCATCCTTCAAGGTCAAAGGTAAAAAAAATAATTGTGCACCTGCCTGAAATGAGCCATTAGAAGGGTGTCAGTCATCTTCAATGACTGTTCTACTTAAATGATACTTTCAGGGTTGGTTTTAACCCTTTAAGCGCTGGAACGGAGTTTTAAAGGCCTTTGCAAACAGTTTGGATCCAGATGAGACGCCACAAAAAGTGGCGTCTCATCAGGATCCAAACTGTTTGCTATTCTGATAGTGGTCTTTGAAAAAAAGTGAAGAAAATGCTAATTTTAGAAATTCAGCAGACGACATTTTAGCAGACGACAAATTTCCCAGCATGCAAACGGTTAATATTTGGTGGATGACTCCAATTGTTCTTTGTCTATAGAGGATCAGCAGGTATTATGTTAGAATTATGTATTTATGCATTTCCTAATCGTAGGTAATACTTTTTAATCTCATGTAGAGATAGATCTCAATGTGCTATACACAATGTGGAATGTTAATTACTTATAACACAGTCACAGCCAGGCCTTATTTATGTATTCTAGTGGTTCTTGTAAATTATTCAGCGCCTATGTATCGTGCAGTTTAGTTTAACCCTTTGAGTGCTGGAACCGGATTTTGAAGGCCTATGCAAACAGTTTGGATCCAGATGAGACGCCACAGAACGTGGCGTCTCATCAGGATCCAAACTGTTTGCTATTCTGATAGTGGTCTTTGAGAAAAAGTGAAGAAAATGCTAATTTTAGAAATTCAGCAGACGACGTTTTAGCAGATGACAAATTTCCCAGCATGCAAAGGGTTAACAATTGGAAAATTATTGTGTGTGCATATACTTTTGCTTAAAAATTTAATTCGGCAAGTACCTTTCCTCAGTTCTTCAATTCTTCAAAACAAAACAAAAATCTTCAATTCTTCAAGTCCGTTTTCATTCAGTGTTACTTTACCAGTGCACCAAGTGCTCAAGGGGAGCTATTGTGATTGTAGTGTGTTGTGCTGTCTGTGACCTTAACTTTTAGCTCATTGCCACAATAAAGGCAATATTTTTTATTCAATCTTTGTTTCTTTTTCTTTTTTTTTGTATTTAAGCTTTTTTCAAGAAATTAATATTCAATCTTGATGAAACTTGGTCAGAATGTTTATCTTGACAATAAGTAGACAGAGATTGAATATGAGTAACGTGCATCCAAAAAGTAGGGCACCAGCTAAATATTTATAAATACATAGATACTCCTTCACAGGCCACATAATTACAACTAAATCTTAATGAAACTTGGTTGGAATGTCTATCTTGACAATATCTTCTATCTAGCATGTTTTCTAACAGGTTGTGTGCGTCCAAAAACTAGGTTAAAAGGTCAAATCTTAGAAAAACCTTGTTACCACTCTATAGGCCACATTTACGATTCAATCTTGATGAACTTGGTCAGAATGTTTGCTTTGACAATATCTAGGCCAAGTTCGAACATGCATCCCAAAACCCATATTTCCAATCTAGAAGCCCCATTTTTGACTCAATCTTAATGAAACTTTATGAAACTTGGTCAGAATGTTCTTCTTGACAATATCAAGGCCATGTTTGAATGTGGGTCAAGCTGGGTAAAAAAATATATAACCTGTTTGAAGTCTTCTTTAATTGGTGTAACTTTAAGTCAGATGAGAGCTTGATCAGGACCATCATGGCCCTCTTGTGAAAGCATTATTTCTTCACTTAAGAACTGCATCTATGTGGGCTATTGTCACATACATGTAACACCACTTAAGTTTTAACCCTTTGAGCGCTGGAACCGGATTTTGAAGGCCTTTGCAAACAGTTTGGATCCAGATGAGACGCCACAGAACGTGGCGTCTCATCAGGATCCAAACTGTTTGCTATTCTGATAGTATTCTTTGAAAAAAAATCGAAGAAAATGCTAATTTTAGAAATTTAGCAGACAACATTTTAGCAGACGACAAATTTCCCAGCATGCAAAGGGTTAAGTTTTAAGCCATAGTGTTTACTTGAGATGATTTCCAAATTTATTGTATGCATTTTATTTTACTTTTACAGTTTTCATCCAACTTTGAAGCAAAATTCATCCAAATGTGGAACTTTGAAATGTTTTCAATGTTATCAAGATTGTATATTTTAATGAACTAGAATGCTTCTAAAAAAAATGAATGTAACACATACAGCCTTTTCCTGTGTTTTATGATAGCTTAAAGCACTTGAGTCTCTTTGGATTTGACATGCACAAGAAACCGTGAAATAAAAAATGAGAGCAATGCTATATGAGTGTTGGTGATGAATGGTTTATGACCCTTAATCCTTCCTGTTAAGGGCAAGAGTAAACATTTTGTTAGTTGACATATCTGGTATAAGTCTTGCCCCCTTCCCTGACTCACATACACATGGAGTTGGTCAGGGGAAATTTTGATTTTGTGGTAGAAAGTTGTATGTCCATTTGTATGTTTGGGTGGATAAATGTACGTCTCAGTTGTATTCCCAGATTATATTTAAATACACCTTCATGGGGTGATCAGTACTAAATATGGTGTGTGTCTAGTCCGTATGTCTTGGTCAGTAACATTTCTAGCTGTTTGAGAGTTTTTCACCTAAGATGTATTGATCAGTACTAAATATGGTGTGTGTCTAGTCCGTATGTCTTGGTCAGTAACATTTCTAGCTGTTTGAGAGTTTTCCACCTAAGATGTATTGATCAGTACTAAATATGGTGTGTGTCTAGTCCGTATGTCTTGGTCAGTAACATTTCTAGCTGTTTGAGAGTTTCCACCTAAGATGTATTGTTTGGGATGAATTGTTGTGTTCTGCAAATGAAAGAAGTTATACTCCAGCTGCAGGTCTGTTGGTCTGTCTGTCTGTGAGTTTGTCTGTCTAATGAAAGAAGTTATACTCCAGCTGCAGGTTTGTTGGTCTGTCTGTCTGTGAGTTTGTCTGTCTGTGAGTCTGTCTGTCTGTGAGTCTGTCTGTCTCTCTGTCTGTCTGTGAGTATGTCTGTGAGTCTGTCTGTCTGTGAGTATGTCTGTCTGTGAGTCTGTCTGTCTCTCTGTCTGTCTGTGAGTCTGTCTGTGAGTCTGTCTGTCTGTGAGTCTGTCTGTCTCTCTGTCTGTCTGTGAGTTTGTCTGTGAGTCTGTCCGTCTGGTTGTCTGTCTGTCTGTCTGTCCATCCGTCTGGTTGTCTGTCTGGTTGTCTGTCTTGTCTGTCTGTCTGTCTGTTTGTATGTCTGTCTGTAGAAACATGTATGACAAAGTTCTCCTACACTTCCAATATACAAAGTTGCATAATTTGGTTCTTATGAAGTTGTGCATGTGGAATTGTTATTGTGCATAGCACTTTAAACCTTGACTTCTCTGTCCCTGACATCGAAAGCCTGTTTAAAATGGGAAAATCCTATATGAAATATGGAGATACAAATGATGTTACACTTAATTAAATAGAATGAGCAAGCCCAAATTTAGAATTGTAGCATTTGGTGAGTCATTTTTTTTATCTCTCAGGCATGTTTTCCATGCTGGCAATCTTTAGTCGTCCAGATAAATTGTGTCTTTATTGGTAAATAATTTGCTCTCTGACTTCAACTGTTAGAAAAAAACTTGACAATTTATCAGATGTGTGTTGGACCTCTTTATTTAATTGTTGCATCTGTAGATAATGACTTCCTTATTTTATTGCCTGTATTATATCAACAGCCTATGGTGTGGAATGTTTTACTTTCTTCCTTCCTTTAGGTCACCGTAGCTTAATGGATATGGTGTCCTCCTAGCGACTGGGTGGTCATGGGTTTGATCCCCACTATTGGAGCGTTCTTTAGATCTCCCTCAAAGACAACAAGTACTGGTCTAGGCCCAGGAAACGGACTCGAGAGCATTCCAATACACCTGAGGCTTTCGATGCAATCGAGCTTAAATAAACGGGTTTAAAAAAAACACTTCCTTCCAAATGCTTTCATTGGTCTATGAGTTTATGATCACAATAGCCTATAAATGTAATTAAAAATGTTATATATTTAATGTATGTATTTATGTGAGCAATATAAAATAATTTCTGTATACTAATAGCGTGTTCGCATGCCCTGTTCAGTAAAAAAATACTGAGTGTGACAACTTTTGGGGATACTCAGATCGCTCAATCGGTCAAGCTATTACGAGATACATATATGTTAATTGATTGCACTAATTGCTTTTCACCTCAGGTCACTAATTAGGAATTCACTTTGTCACTTAACCTTATTATCAAGATGGGGGGGGGGTTGGAGTATGCTTTTGGATACTCTTTAATTTGTTTTTGATTTCCTAAAATAAGGATGATTCGTAATATGCTGAACTGAAGGTTATAAAATTGTGTACTCTTAATTGTGTTTTATTTTCGGATTGTTTTGTTGATAAACGTGATATCGGGTTCTCTTTTTTTACAGTCTGAAAGTTATTATTTACATCGTCTGATTTTTTTTTTGAAAGAATGAATGGTAAATCAGTTTACCTCAACTTAGCAAAATTCCTAACACATCGTTTATAGATTGGCTAACTTAATTTTGATGACCTTACTGATAACATAACACTTAACTTAACCAATTTCTTGTTGATATAGTGTCAGCTATTTTTTTATTTAAGTTTAAAATCTTTCTGTCACAAAATGTTAAAAATGCTAAATTATAAGGTCTACTTTATTGAAGATTTTCCGCATTATGTTAAACGTTACACAAGGGTACATAGTACCTGCATGTACCAAGATAATGATTAACCCTTTGAGCGCTGGAACCGGATTTTGAAGGCCTTTGCAAACAGTTTGGATCCAGATGAGACGCCACAGAACGTGGCGTCTCATCAGGATCCAAACTGTTTGCTATTCTGATAGTATTCTTTGAAAAAAATCAAAGAAAATGCTAATTTTAGAAATTCAGCAGACGACATTTTAGCAGACGACAAATTACCCAGCATGCAAAGGGTTAAATGTTACACAAGGGTACATAGTACCTGCATGTACCAAGATAATGATTACTTGTATTCACAATGTTTTCATGGATGAGAGGTTCACAATAAAACTATGGGAGTGCTTCTAACACTGATCAACGACCGTAGCCGATCACTATCTAAAATAACCGGAGATAAAACTACTGCATGTTTGTTCAGATTTGGGATTTAGAGGCTTTCTTTCGGACGAAAAAGGTTTAAGACCTGGTCTATGAAATGTAAAACAGTCAATTTAAACGATTATTGGTTACTTGTTAGCAAATTCAAGGCTTTTGTGAATGGCCTGTTTTCAAANGCGTATTGCGATATATACCGATATACCGGTATATTGTTGCAGCACTAGATAATACCAGTGACATATTTGTAAAAACTCTAAGGGTTTGTTGGCATAGAGATTCAGGGTTCTTTTGATATATTTATTTTGAACAATATCAACATAATCATCATCTGATCTTATGATACTACAATCAGAAATGCAACAGCAACTACTACTACTAAAAAAATAAAACAATTAAAATAAGTAAAGATTAAGATTGTAATTTTAAAGGCAATGTTAAATAGTTCATAATATGAAATGAAAATATTTCTGTCAAGAAATCTTACAGTCTACATTGCTCATATTTAATCAGAACTGCAACTTCTGCAACAACTACTTCTCCCTATTTCATTTGTTGACAATATTTTAGTTAAAATTCTGTTGGTTAAACAAAAAAATGATTTTATTAGATTATAATTTTAAATACAATGTTTAATAGTCCATAATATTGGATACAAATATTTCTTCAAAAAAATCTTACAGTCCACATTGCTCTGATTTTAAGAACCCTATATATAATCACTGTCTTTAATTGAGACATGTTTAATCTAATTATGCATCTTTTTGTGTGGTGTCAAAAGAATACAAATGTGTTTTCAAGTTACTGTGAACAGTTTAAAAGTGGGATGAGGATTGATATGTACGAGGGACAGCTCGAGGGTGATTGTTGACCGCTGGGCAGTTTTGGAATGTAGAACATGACCACTCAGCAGTTTTCTTATATAAGTGCATTACGGTTAAAATCTTTGCATTACGGTTACAATCTTTGCATTACGATTACAATGTTTGCATTATGGTTACAAACTTTGCATTACAGTAACAAACTTAACATTATGGCTACACACTTTGCGTTACGGTTACCAACTTTGCATTATGGTTACACACTTTGCATTATGGTTACAAACTTTGCATTTTGGTTACACACTTAACATTATGGTTACACACTGTGCATTATGGTAACAAACTTTGCATTACAGTTACAAACTTGGCATCACATTGACAAACTTTACATTACGTTTACAAACTTTGACTGTCAGTGCTTTGACATTATATATATAAACAAGAGATGTGTTTGTCAGAAACACAATGCCCCTAACTGCGCCGCTTTGATTTTTTAAAACATTTTGACCTTTGACCTTGAAGGATGACCTTGACTTTGACCTTTAACCACTCAAAATGTGCAGCTCCATGAGATACATATGCATACCAAATATGAAGGTTACATCTGAAGGGACATAGAAGTTACAAATATTTTTCATTACTTAAACGCAAAGTGTGACGGAATTTCAGAAGGACAGACAGACAGTGCAATCACTATATGCCCACCATCGGGGCATAAAAAATGAGGAAGTTACTTTTTGGGTGTAATAACAAACAATTTGTGGGACAGGTAGTCATTTTTTTGTGATATTAAGGAATGTTTTGGCATTTGGACTACTTAGTACACATATTGTGTTCAGCTAAAGCTGGATAATTATTGGATATGTTGCAGATATTTTTCGTTAACAGTTGTAGTTTAATAATTATTTTAAAACTGTCACAGTGAATGAATTTTACAAATAATTATTGTATATTTTGAAGATTTTATTCGTTAACACATGTATTTAACAATAAATTTTAAACTGTGAATGAATTTTAAAGGTCAATATGTAAACTTAAGATGCAAGTAAAAAGATCTGTTTATTCACTGCCCTTTTGTCACTAGGGAAATTTAATCTATGAATAATTGGGTATAATTTGTATCACCATGATGCCTAATGTGAAGGGTTTATGCTCTTCATTTGTACAAAAAACTGTTTGCAAAAGCAATGAATTCCATGGGAAAATAATAAGGTGTAATTTCAAATGAAATAGAGAACAAGATAGCATGCTTCAGACACGCAATCTTAAGTCAATAAATTTCATGAAATTTCAAATTAAGAAATTTTTCAAACTCCTTATTCCTCCCAGGGGGAATAACCCTGGACGACTGATTTATCTTAACAAATTCCAGAACTCACTTGGGTTAGTTGTCAGTTCTGTTCAAAATTATATATACAATATTTCAATTAATTTCAAACTTTTTTTTTGATCCTGATTTGATTCCTTCTTTATCTAAGTAATATATACACGGTTCCTAACTGTTAATTTCAATTTAAAAACAAAAATATTCAGTCCCAACAACTTTTTTCACACAGTATTATCCTTGATAATTTCACGTTTGAAATCCAATGAAAAGATGTACATTTATATTGCTAATGCTTCATTCAAACTAATATACGAAGATGCCTGGTTGGACATATTATTACAGGATCAGAACCCTGTGTTTTTGTTGGATAATTAAACAATACTGAGTCGGTCATCGGGTCATTTGTTGTGCTTTGGAGATTGAAAGGTGATATTTATACACTTTGCTGCAAGAAAATGACAGCGTATCAACAACAATGGATAACATCAGCATAACTCGGGGGTTATAATATAAGTAACATGTTCTATTTCTGACATGTTAATACAAAAAGTATTTTTTTTAAATGGCAACATAAAAAGATTTTTTCTTGGAATTTTCGAAAATAAGTGAGCAGTAAAAAGTGTGAGATTTTAAACACTTCAAAGTGGAATTTGGATAAAGCAATTACTTCGAAAGCCTTTCAAGGAATATACGAAACACAGAAGCCATGGGAAATAAAAAAAGGTAAGTGATCTCATTTGTTTCATACTTAATGAATTAATGCAAAAACACAATGCTGCGTTCATTTAAAGCATATGCCCCCAGTAAAAGCCTTTTCAATATTGATTAATTGGCCCATTTGAATAAGTCCAAAAGTGGGTTAATTTCTAGGTCAAAATGAGGTCAGGTGATGCGGATGTGTTGAGACTTTTCATTGATAACATCCATGCAAGTATGAGAGCTTTGTAGCAATCAGTATTGCTGCTGGACAAAACTTGTCATTTTGGCTTAACCAAAAATTTCGACCTAAATTAGTTGAAGTCCAAAAGTAGGTCAATCTAAACCTCAAAATGAGATCAGGCAATTGTTTTAAGACATAATCTATGCAAGTATCAACGACTTGTAGGAAGCATTATTGATGTAAAAAGAAATGTGTCATTTTGGGGTTACCAAGAATTTTGACCTCCTGAATGAGTTAAAGTCCAAAAGTAGGTCAGTGTCAAGGTCAAAATGAGGTCAGATGATGTGTTTATAGTCTTAACATCATCCGTTCAAGTATCAAAACTTTGAAGGAAGCATTATTGATGTTATATGAAATGTGTCATTTTGGGTTAACCTCGTAGGGACATAAGAATGAACAAATGAGCAGATAGGCAAATATTGTAAGCCTACCAGGATATGGAGCATACAAAGCCACGTACATTTCACTTTCTTTTGTATCTTTGAAAGATATGTGATATGTGGTTAGGTTTAGTTATGTATCTGTGCTGCATAGGGCTGTTTACCTTTGAAAGTTTAATTTTGTTCTTAAAACAAAATTGTGTAAAATGTAAATATTTATTTTCTCAATTTGAATCAAATCTACCATGATGAGTATTTTATCATTTCTTTGACTTTTGTTTGTTTTATATGCACTAAGCACTATTACTAAGTTCACATGTTTTTGCAATCATGGACAGAAAATGTCCTCTTATGGGAAAAAGTTATGACACAAAGTTTAAAAGGGAGACAAATGGGTAACAATTTTGGATGAATTATACCACAGTAGCTTCCCTTTGTATTTTGCCTTTTCAATTGTTTCTCCTGCTTTGGATATATTTTCTCTGCTATGGTTAGTTTGTGAGTTAACCTGTTTTGAATTGACAGATATATCAAAATAACTTATAAAAAAAAAAATTATTTTTAAAGAACCATAGTGCACGGTTTGATAAACATTTTATAGTAGTCCTAAATATCACCACCTTGAAGCATACATGCCAGAATTTTTCAGGTCCAAAACAGGACATTCCATAAAAAATTGTCGGGAAATATGACCAAAAAGCAGGACACCTAAAATGATCAATCATTCCACCTTTACTTTAGTCAGCAGTCAGTATATTACTTACAAAATCTGTTTTTTTCTGCCCAATTTTGACGATACATGTGTTTCAGAAATTCGTGAACACAGCGTTCCCCATTATCCGGAAGAAAACACAATCCATAAACTGAATTGTGGGGTTTCCCAGTATGCCTCAATTTGACATCCAATCAGTACAGGGATATCCCCTTGAACATATGTAAATCGTGTGACGCAATGTGAGCACATCGAGCACTTTTCTTATACAACCAATCATCAATTAACTCTATATTTAGATTGATGCAATATNCAATACAAAACATCAGCGGAATGAAGTATGAAACTATGTTGTCATTTCTTTTAAGCAACAAATCTCAAACTGCCATCCATATTACACCATAATGAAACTCCTTAACGGAATCCAAGGCAGAGAAAACATCCTATATAATTAAATCCTTTCGGAAATCGGTTTCAAAATTTTAAAGCATATCATTGGTTATATTCAAGCCATTAAATGTGTATTTTATCATTTTTATGACATAACATGCTTTTTATTGTGTGTGTGTTTTTTTTTTATACTTTTTTTCCGATAATCGTATACTAATCGGGTCAGGGGTACGTTTCCAACCGAAGATAAATCCACCCTCATTTACTGAAAAGCAAAATACAACAACGTACGTTCTGCATGATTAGTACCAAGGGGTACTTGTTAACAGTATAAAAAACCAATTACCATTTTAAGGCAGGACAGAGCATTTATGCGTCCTTAAAATTTCTTCAACATCGTCATAATTTACGTTACAATCAACATTCATTGTAGTATTTGCCATCTGCACGAAACATCCACCCACTTCGGTATTCGCATTGTTTACTGAATATTTACAGGGCAATACATTTTAACATGAATTTTCACTAAGTGCAGTCTATTCACTGTATACTATATTGCTAGTTCTTGCTTGTTAGCTACATGCGTGTGCTATGCAGACTTTAGCATTTAAATCTTCATGAGACACGGTTAACATTCCAATTAAAATGTTACGCTAGCTCTAAACATTAACCGACGGAATGAACGCAATCTAAGTGTAAACCACACTTACCACGTTGTTGATAATTACCCTAAACGAACCGTTCATTTCACCCATCAACAAATCAAGCACTGGTTGTGATTATTAATTTGACTGTTTATACACACGATATATGTTTTATTGCATGATAAAACAGAGGCACAAAGTTCAAAACTGCTGCCTGCTCGTACATTTGCGCATCTGTGCAATTGATTTCACTCTTCACACCCACAAAGTTAACTCTTTCAGTGCTGGAACCGAATTTTGAAGGCCTTTGCAAACAGTTTGGATCCAGATGAGACGCCACAGAATGTGGCGTCTCATGAGGATCCAAACTGTTTGCTATTCTGATAGTATTCTTTGAAAAAAAAATCGATGAAAATGCTAATTTTAGAAATTCAGCAGACGACATTTTAGCAGACGACACATTTACCAGCATGAAAAGGGCTAAGCATAAATACTCAGCTTCCTTAGCTTTGCGCTTGTTATCAGCGAATGTCCAAAACTGTGATGGCTATTATAAACTATCGCCGTCAATATCAAATGTCAATATATGAAATGTTTTATTCAAGAACAGATTTATTTTCAAACTTCTATGGGATAAAAATGATCCGCCATTCGGTTTATTCAATAATGCACACCAATTAAATTATGTTTATAACTGTCGTTGAGCTTTTCAACTCTTTCCAGAAATAAGTTGAACAATGATTTACAAAATGCAAATTAACGGACATGCAACATTCTAAAAGTATTATGTAATAGCCCGTTTATTTAGTTTTCAAACTGGGTATGAAACGAGATGAATACAAATATGTAAACGAACATCATAGAAGGAAAACAAGAAAAAATATTTAACGGTAAAAATGAATCAGAAGTGTAGATTACAATAAATAAAATTGATATATATATCTATCTGAACATTCTTTTTTATGTGAATTAAGTTGAATGAACGATGTAATGTGATTTTTTTTTACCCATATGGCCATGTCAAAGTATTGAATATAATATCGGAGTACAATTGAATCTTAACAAAATCATGTATGAACAACAGTGCGATAAGCGGGTGATACGAATACTGTATGTACTTAAAAAATGAACAACATAACAAAACTATTTTTTTTAAACTGATTTTTTAATTCATAATATCCGTGTTCGTATTTGGGCGTACTTTGTGGAACATATAAGACCACAAACACGCGAAAGCTACGATTGTCATTCGCTATGGCTAAACGTTGGTTATAATCTCATAATGCATAAATTAGACAAACATTACACAAAACGATACTAGGCTAAATATAAAAAAAATGTTATCCACAAGTCATCACACGAGCAAATCTAACAGAATAAACCACTTATGAATTCAGTATAAATATACATGATCGTATATATCTATTGTAAGTGGTGATATTTGTATAATAAACTATAAGTAAATATTACAGAAAATGAATATTCTACATAGATTCAATGATGAAATACAATCGGATAACGTGCGCTCGTTTAGATTACGCATTAACTCAGGGTTAAACTTGGTAAACATTTAAACTTACCATTTGAATCGCGATTATGTACACATTGTTCAAATGGTAAAATCGAAATAATTGATTACGAATACAACGCATTTTGTCATTGTGATAAGTAACTTGTTATAAGGAATTTATATTTATGTTCGTGGTACTCATCTGGAGAGAGATCAACTGATTTTTACAACATCATGTCTTCCAATAATGGCAACACTATTAGGAAATTAACATGTTACCTATTCCATCTTATAAAGGCGATTAACACTTAAGAAGTATAATAGTACATTAAAAGAAACATATGACAAAATTTTGAAATTGTATTATATTGTGTTAGTGTGTTATGTAGAATGCGCCGTTGGCCTTGAGTTCTTAAATAAACTGCTCTATATGTTCTGTTTAAATATATCTTACAGTTGCACATCTACAAAATAAGTCCAAATGCTGAAAAGATATGGTAATTTCATAGACTCTTTTCAAATTCGACAAATGGCCCGATTTTTATTCGACATTTCCGACAAAAACTCACTTTTAACTTATTTAAAAAAAATCAAAACAGCATGCTGTTGGTGCAAGTCACCAAATCAGAACAGTCTGTTTATCCCCTATTGGTAATACAGTTTCCAATAGACGTTCTTTACATGACAGTCAGTAATTGCTGAAAATATCGGACCAGATTATAAATAATGGAACACTGCATCAAGAAAAAGCAATGTCCATATTTCCATACCTTTATTAATCATTTAAAAAGAAATACTTCTTTGTAGTATGTATGCTTCCCACACATTGCTGTTGACATTTAGCTGAGGCGTATAACAATTTATTTGTCATATAATAAAATATCAGAAATATCCAATAAATCTGAGCAAATCAATTATACCGGGAGTATATGCATCTTCTCCTTGAACTGAAGGTAGATTTTCATCTGGTATTTGTTGAGAAATAAACAGACAGAAGTTTGACAAACGGACGGATAAACGAACCAAGGACGGACTAACAAGGAAGCGTCTATATAATTCCCCTTAAATTACCGTTAAGACCACTGCCTGCTCAAGCACATGGAGGCCCATAGGCAGTGAAACCTTTGGGGCCCACGCCCCAAGCCCCTAGTCGGCCTAGTTCCTAAGTGCCCAGTCGATTATATTCGTTTAAATTAGCCTACCATTGTCAACGCTGGCGAGACATAAAATGTAACAATGTCCTTTTATATTTATGGTTATTACTTGGTATTACAATGACAAACCTTTAATCAGAACATAACAATTATATAAAATAATTCGCTTTATCAAGTCATTAGAGTAGGCTAAGTAAGTAAGTAAGTAAGAAGGGCCCCTAAAAGTCGCGGGGCCCATAGACAGTTGCCTACTCTGCCTAATGGGTAATCCGGGAATGGTTAACACTTATACCTTTATTTAAATTAATCAAACCAATATAACTTATAATATTATTTTGTATTCGATGTTCAATACACATACGCCAAGAAAATGCAATTCAAATAAGACCTCTGTTACTCGGTAACTTTAAGGAAACAAACACTTGGTTTTGTCAGGCTGACAAACTTTAAGAAGACATGAACTCAATTGTCCATTATATCAGCGTGATAAAATGGAAGCGAATCTAACAACAGGTCCTGAATTATTCCAAAGGTTTAAGTGCAACAACACCTATAGTCAGAATTGCGTCAAAACCATTGCTGTTAATTTGATATAAATTCATGAAATACTCTGTGCTCAGTAGTGGTTCTGAGTCCCGGATATTTATTGACAAATTTATCTGAAATGTTAATATCCGCACTCAAACAAAAATGACAAAATCAAAGCAAAACGACAACAAAATATACAAAACCAATTTCATACTGGTCGAGATGTTATGCATAAGCAGACTTATTCAAATTCACATGTTGACCTCCAACATGAAAAGCATCGAAACTGGTTAATTTCTGGCTCAATTTCCGATTAAACTTTATTAAATGGATCAGTTTGCACCAAATTTACAATTGGGAAGTCATTGGTTGTATACGGCGATATTAAACAATCGTGTAATCACAATCCAGCTTAATCATTTTACGAGCGTATTTATTGCTTTTAAAGTATGATCGAGTTATACCTGCAACACTATAAAAGTCAAATTTGTCAAAATAACTCTTAAAATAGTTTATCTCTGTCACGTATTAATATAATGATATAGAGACGAAGGTTACTCTCTTATAAATAAGTATCATTTTATTTGTTAGATGTCGAAATTTGCATATACTTGGAATTTAAATATTTAATTACCCATGAGTGTCATACCGCACTGTAGGATTATAAACAGCCATAGCAGTACAGGCGACATTTTTAGCAGGCAAATAGTTTTACTTTTTCTTTACTATGAATGTAGCGTTTTCGAATTTAATTAAAACATACATTTAAGAATATTCACGTTTACCTTTCCAGTCATTACAAAGAAAGCCATTAAATGTTGATGATACATAAATGTATGGTTCGAGTCAATAAACCATACGATATGTGTAAAAGTAAAGCGAGTGCGATGAGAGACAATTGTTGTTTGTTTACAATCAATATGTTACGCCGTAAGATATGGATGTTAAACAAATCTAGTCGTCATTGACAGAGATTTATATTTAACCGCATTATTATTTATGAATGTAGAAACTAATTATTGATGTGCACCCATTCCCTTGGGTCTATAGGCAACCTACGCTGCTCATAACTTCATTTGCTTCGTTCGTTGATCACATGTATGGACAAATATGCGTTCACATTGAGTTATATTCGTTCCATCGGTGCAAAATACTATTTATTAGTTTTCGGAAACACAGCGATAGCGTTTTAATGTTATAAATAGCTTTTAACCTTGTGACGGACTGCGTAATTGGCACTATACACACGTCCATGTGTTTTCGTTTTGTAAACTATGCACAATATATGAAGTGTGTACAAAATATACTATGATATACATTTCTTTTAGCCAATTATAAATATTTCCTGAAAGTTTTAAATAAATCAACAAGTCAATCAAGCGTAACGAAATATGTTATCACGGTCAAGAAATAGTAAGACGCAACCTAACTTAACACATTAATTAAACGCTTTCTACTTGTTCTCATGACCTCCGATCTTAGAAGTCACAATATCATGCCGCTGACTTTTTTGTCAGAGATGCGGTATGTCAACATTTCAACGAATGGTGATGAACAAATGAGTAATGGACTTGAAATGCAACATAGTTTGATTTATTGCAAAAGAAAAACTAAGTTTCGAATGTTGATGATGATTTTGATCACAATTAGCTATCGGAAATTCCAGCAAGTAGCATTCCGACTGCAAAATATTTATTTCAGATAATATGAGTAAGTCTTCATCAGGAGAAGTGCTATATTTAGTGTATTATTTAATACACGTTTACTATTGTTATCGCGAAAACTTGCCAGCACATGTCAGTCATGCCATTTGCACGTGGCAATACAAGTTTGGCATTGGTTATAAGTTTTATTTCGGAATACATTAGACTTTAAGCTCATGAGTACACATACATATAATACAAAATGTAGTCAACAGTGGTCACTGAACTACGGGCTTACACATATACTATTATAAGCAATATAATGAAATAATTGGCAACTCTAAAGAAATGCATATTTAAAATAATCAGCTATTTTTAAACATTTCTATATACACATAACACTGTTTACCGGTACGTACTAATTTAAGATAAGTATATAATATGCATATTGTAATATGTTATAATATGAGTAGTATGCAGATACATATGGGCTACGTTTTCCGGCAAATCACCACTTGTATAACTTTTTCTGAGATGCCTAACTATGATGGGTAATATGACCTATTTGGTGGTAAAACAATCTTGTAAACAGATGAGATTGAGCTGATACTTGTATTTATTATATCACTATACACCCATCTATTTCTGCCACTAAAGGCAATGTATCAAGGTCTTAAATATATAATGAACTTCGTGTAATCTCTCCGAATGTGTTCTAAATGTGTGCAAAAAATGAAAATTAGGTCAAAATACAAACAAGATAGAAGTCAAATGCGCGATCAAGTCGAATTGAAGCCTCCGTGATGTTGAGGTAAACGTTAGTTTCTACAGCAAGAGATCTCTTTCACGTGATGGGCAAAGTTGTTTATTTAACTTTTTTCGTGATATTATAATTATTTAAGACTACTCCAAATATTTAAGTGTTGTTAATAAATGTGTGTGAAATGACATTTAAACAATACGAAAACGTGTCAAAGCGTCACGTTATTTTCCCAGACAAAAGCCTTCCTATCTTTTAGATCATGGACTACGTATTTTGAATCTCAATGTTTACTTGAGTAATTCCTTCTTGATTTATGAAGGTACCATGTAAACAAATGTGTTTTTCATACTTTGCGTTGATAATGAACATCTGTCATTTTCATATACTTAAACATATGAGTGAACAATTGAAGTACGCGTATTATATATGAAAACAAGGTAATTCTGAATATAATTGCTCAGGTGAGCAATATTACCTTAGCAATAGAAACTAGTTAGGACCCAATTGCTTGTTACNCGTAAGGTACAAGCTGTTGATTCCACCAAAAAGACATACAAGTATAACTCCAAATATTCTAAAGGTGTTGAGTTTTTGCATCAGCATACGGATTTATAGTATGCTCTTTATATGTCGATGGCTGTAGTGAATACAATAATGTTGCATTATGTTATGTAATCACAATTTCGAAGAGAATATTTTCCAAACGTGCTGACATATCGTCTTCAGTACAGTTGTCTTTGAACGTATATATCAATAACTGTTGTCATTAGGAATCAATAATTCAGAAATCTAACGTATATTGTGACGATAAGGTGGTGTCAAAGATTTCCATGTGTTTATGTGTCTATTATATTGTACATATGCGACACCTACTTACAAACATCATGGAAAATAATGAATACACTAGCATTTTTATTTCGTACACATTCAATTTGGACAAAGAATTAATTTCATATTTTCAGTATTTCTCAATAAAGATGTTCAAAAAGCTATACATTATATAACACAAAGCATTTAAAATATTATTTCGCTCCCGCACTCACTTTTCCAACGCATGTTCCATGATTGTTTGTAAATGAAACGATGTGTAGGAAACAATTAAGTATACGATTACTGTAATTAATAGTTTATAGTTCGTGTCATTGCTGAAATATTTCTGTTAAATAACTGACACTGATTTATACATCAGCATGGACAGTGATTTATGTGAAACTGTCGAATTTTCATAGAAAACACTTCTTGATCATAGAACGTGTATTTCAACAGTTCTTATATGGGCCATGTTTGTGATACGTGTATTTCTTTCCATCAATTTGTTCACACCAAAAGCAAAATATTAAATTTTTGAACAAACGAGTCATTTTATTGAACAATGCATTATTAAGAACGTCCGAACAACTACAAAAAGTAGTAGAAGTAGGAGAATCAGAAGTAATCGGGGCAGTTATAATCGTCGGTGTTCTTGTTTGTGCTGTATAAGTATTTTACTATAATTACATACCAATGAACATTTTATTTACAAGTAACGTGTTTTATTACAGTATTATAGTTTGTATTGCCCCTCTTGATTATGGCTTAACTTACGCAAAGCTTGACTGTCGATTCCTATCTGTAATGTCGGGCGTTTGGATTGAAGGCGATCTGTAACCCTCGATTTCATTAGTTGCGGGGAAGCCACCGGTCATGTCAGAACGTACACTTTGTTCGGCTCGAAACATCTTTTTTTCAGCGTTCCGCCCGGTTATAAAATAGTTTTTATATAATTATTTCATCATCCGTGCATATAATTGTACGTTTTACTCTTAACTGAACAAATCTAATTTCCAGACAAAAAACAATCACTGCGTATTTGTTACAGCTGTTGTATCATTATATCAAACTGTTAGAATGTAAGCGCGTCTAACAACAACTTCTGAATAATTCATAAATTTTAAGTGAAGCAGCACATTTGATCTGATTCATGTCAAAAGCCGGGGTGTAAAATAAATATAAATCCATGAAGCACTATGTGATTAAACTACAGCAATAAATGATAATACCGGACTTCTTACCTATGACTCTGTCAAATGCCGTGAAGAACACCACACAATTAACGAAGCATCGGTTTCTGGCCCATATGCTTTTTAAAGACATACTTTTCNAATTAGACTTATGTAGAATACATACATATATAAATTATCACGTCCATAACCACGTGTGTACCATGATACACAATTTATATTATACATAAGTCTAAGTAAAGATTATCAAAGTTAAATGATATCTCTAATTTTTGGAAAATATTTCAAATTTCTTTGATCGTACCTAGGCGTTAATAAGAGATGTTTAAATCAGGCATTTTTTTAGGTACCGACAACAACCAAACAGAGGAGCAACAATTGACACCAGAATAAATGATAGCGATATATTGGTTTGTTGTCTGGTACACTGTGAATGATGCATGCTAATTTAAGCAGACATAACAATTATATATGCTTGTACAAACGATGATTATTTCTTGATTGATTTTTTTAATTTTCTCTTTCCGTTAATGCAAAAACGCAAATATAATATATAACAAAATTGAAACAAAACCAAAGAGAAAACAATACGTACGGACCCCACTTCTATATTTGTTGGAACCATTCTGTCTTATCTTAGAATCAATGAAAGTGAGAATTGTATGCTGTGATAACCATCTATTCGTTACGTATAACAAAACACTATGTCTTCTTTTATTCATTGTGAGGAAGCTTGTTTACGACATACAGACAGACATACTTAAATATACACATTATTGTCTGTCAAGTAAATAGGTATAACAACATAACATTCCATAACATAAAATAGTCATTTAAAATACAAATGCAAAAAAATACAATCGATGGCAAGAACTCTTATGTTCTATCAAGGCGGTACTGAAATTTATNGCACCCCACTATCTCCGTTTATTATATGTTTCTACGGTCAACCCGACAGCAGGTGCGGACTGGGCAATCCAGTGAGCTCGTGCATTGCTAGAAGCGATGCTGATGCTTGTATTTTTTTCCACCACAAAGAGCCAGTAGATTTTATGGAATACCGTTAGGGCCATCGTGGCTACACATACAATTCCAGAGGCCGACAATGCGATAGTGCGATAGTACGATGGCGACAATGCGATAGTACGATGGCGACAATGCGATAGTACGATGGCGACAATCCGATAGTACGATGGCGACAATGCGACAACGCGATAGTGCGATGAGGACAAAGCAACAGTGCGACAATACGAGGGCGACAGTGCGATACCACGATGGCGATAATGCGATAGTACGATGGCGACAATGCGACAACGTGATAGTACGACATCGCCATCGGACTATCGCGTTATCGTACTTTCGTCATCGTATTAACGCATTATTGCCATCGTACTATCGTACTGTCGCCATCGTTTTGTCGCACTGTCGCATGTTGTCATCGTACAGTCGCATTGTCGGCTATCGCCTTCCGGTACACATGCGCACATCGTATTTTTTCCTGTCATATCTATACAACATATTCCTAATTTCCTAATTATGTAATTGCAAGATCAATTATGATCAAACTTGCATGAAACTAGCTATCAGTTAATTTTAAATTGTGAATGTTTGTTTAAAACTGTTTTACTTTCATTTTCAAAATTTTGTTATCAACAAAATGGTTGATGTATCAGAACTCAGTTTTCGTGAGAACTATATGCATATTAAAAAAAACTTCTGATTAATCCACTTTACGTTTAATTTATCACACACAACAAAACTACACGTATACTACACAGTCTATGCGAAATAATTTTATCTTCGCGTCAGTACCAGAGGCCACCGGAAACGTTATTAAAACTCCGGAGTCGACGGAGGAAAGCTACGTCAGCATTTGGTGAGCGCGTTCAAGCTTACACAAGAAGTTGCTACCTCTTTCAGATTCGAACGTGCTCACCGGTCTCCGTGATCGCCGACACATGGCAAGATAAGCAACATTGTAGCATTTGTTTCTTTCTTTTAGGACAGAGAAATTGTGAGAAAAAGGTGCAAAGAGCTTGATCGCACGTCGTACCTTGTCATCAAAAAATGTCCTCCGAAAGTCATGATGAAAGGCGTCAATTGTTGCCGAAAATGAAGCAGACGAGGCGGCTGGGTAAGCGGGCGTACCTGGCCTACGATACGCTTTATATTGAGGGCCCCCGGTGCGCGCGTAGGAGCGCGGAGATGGTGAAATATCCATCCTTACGTGGAACATGAACGGACTAACTGATAATAAGAAGTCAACTTTGTAAATATGTTAAGTTCTCATGATATATGTTTTGTACAAATCTTGGGCTAATTGTTATAGTGATGGAAATTTAAATGGATTTTTGTCTTTTAACTTCTATCGAAAATGTTAGCACAAACAAGCTCGTAGAATAGTGGAATTGTGGTATATGTAAAAGAAGAACTAGTTAATGGTATTAAAATGGTAAAAACTCACTATGATACAAAATTCTGATTGACACTTGACCACTTTTTCAAATATCTTTGAAGATTTCTATATAATGCACAATTTAAATATGGGGGGCTAGAGTCTCCAGTCTACTTTGAACACTTTAAACGTACATCTGTTTGTAATTTTAGAAAACAATGTAACTTATTTTTTTGAATTTGGTAATTTGTTTGTTGCTGGTGATCTCTATAGTAGAGTTGGCAAAGAAATGGATTACATTGTACAATATACAATTAATACTGTACATGATGAAGTCGACGTAGCTCAGTCGGCATATATGTATTTCGATTGGGTTCTATATTGCTGATGAGTGAAAAGATGGAGGAGATTCTACGTTTGCCTTCCGTCTTCGACTGTCCGTAACTTGAATTATGTGGTTACGCAAACAGACACTTCAATTAAACATTCTTTACCTGAAACGGTGGAGTAGGCATATCCCTTGGTAACAGCATTGTGTACAATACGGTCATTTGTTAGCTTTGTATGAAAGCTATGCATGAGTACAAATATTATACTTTAATGCTCACAACGCTTTTAAATATTATGATATGCCTATTTTTATTTTAGTTATTTAAATAATGTGCGTACCTTTAAACGTCAAGACTAAGACAGAACGCGAAATTGACATAAATTAATGACGTTGCATGACGTAAGATATGATATTCGTGTTTCTCGATAATACAATATTTAGAATGCTCTTTTAAACATATATGAATGTTGTATTTAATATTTAGATACGCAAAAGGTCTAGTTTTAAAATCATGTATATTTACATGTATATATTGTATATGTTTCTTCAAAGATACGTTCTGGGTTGATTCAGAAACGAGCATAAAAGCTCGGACAGCCCAATACGGATATAGATGGGCACATTCGCCAATTACGGTGAAATATTGGACGGCCATGTGACACGAATGACGACATCTGATTGGATGATATAAATAGGTTTATTATATTTATTAAGCACTAACCTGATACCGATAACTTAACTCGTATTTAAAAAGGTATCAACAGTTGTACGTCCTGTGTACAAATCTGACTTTGATAGTTGAGATTGTCCAACAGTGAAATTGATTTTGTTTTGTTTAAATTTATGGTGTCCAATTTTAAAATGAAAACTAGGCCTTTTATTATTGTGCATATTTTTAAATCTTCGTTAAACTCTATAATCATAGTCATATCATCAGTTACGTCACTTACAAAATATATACAATATATCAAATGCGGCATAACATAAGTTCTATTCAATGCATTATTTGTTTACTATTATGTAAAAAAATGCTTAGATTTGCTAAAAAAACTTTTAAAATCGAATATTCGTTAAACGTTTTTTATAAATTTTGTTTGGTTATTTTATTATGTAGACATATACTTATGTTAACATTAAGCACATTTTTCAATTATTAACAACAACAAAAATAATATATATATTTATTAAATTTTTAATTATACATTTTTATTTCATATTTTTACATTTTAAGAAATGAACAGCTGAACAAGATAATAATAAAGAAGGAAAAAACTATATAAGTATATCAAACTATCAAAAAATATTTAACATACTAGAGGTGCCAATCATCGATTAGTGAGCATGGTATTTTACCCTATAACACTTACCAATGTGCGAAGACGTACACAAGCAATTTAGTATCCTAACACTAGCTGGTTTTACTCTTAAAGCAATGTAAAGGTCGGCGAATCTGTTTTCTTTTTTTATCGTACAAAGTTGCGTTTCCTTAGTAAAGGTTACTGTCTTGTAACGACTGTCAAACTGGCAAGCACTGTATACAAGGAGGAGTAATATAGTATAGTAATATAAATTATGACGTATATAATGCTTGTCATAAACGACTGCACCATTGACCTTATTTTATTATTATCATAACGTAATTTGAAGATTCAATGTGTGTTGTTGTTGTTTCTGCCATTTTCATGTATGTATGTTTAAAGCCACACAATTTATTTGGCATATTAAATTTAAGTATAAATAAGAAACATATTTTATCCTTGCCAATAAGAATATATCTGGTGGTTACGAGGTAGAAATCCGTCTTTTTTGCGCTTTAAAACTTAAAAATAATCGCATGTGTCGAAATGGACATATACGTCTTGAAATCCTACTTTCGGTTTTAAAAGCGGTACCGTTTGAAAATTAGTACATTTCTTGCTAACAAGGTTATAGATTTAATGACAATTGTGCACACTTTCAAATTGCATCTATATGTATTGATTAAAATGTATTTCATTTCAAGGTAAGAGGCTTTAAAATCAATCAAACGTAAAAATGATGGGATTCATAGAATATAAAGGTCTTATCGAATGCAGTTATGGTTGTTTGGTCTGAGCAACTATACCTCTTTAAATAAACTTCAAAACTTAACAAGTGTTCTCTGTAGATATTAACACAAATTAAAGCTTAATGTCAATCTTTGAATTATGATCCGGATTAATTTCTGTTTGGGTGTGTAAGGCACATGCAGCACGTATACTACACCCGATTAGCAAACACCAGAGGACGAAAAAGATCCAGTCGATCGTAACCATGGCGACAGAGAAGTTCAACATTGTTTGATAACAAACTTGCGTGCATCCGGTAGTGATGTTCTCGGTGCATTGAATGAAATCGTCGACTTCCATTTTCCCATAGTTCGGATAAATCCAGACAGATCCTAGAATACAAAAAAAATATATAGTATGAAACAACGACTAGAATATAATTGTATTCAGGCGTAACATAGAAGAACGCCGATGCTCAATACCTTACGTCTTATCAGTCAAACATAATGAGTACATCGACTCAATAAGGTGTAACCATTTCTTTTACAAAAACTCATGTTAAAATTATTGTTTGCGAAAATCGTACAAAATACCGCACTTCGTATAAAAACAACTGCTGACCAAGAAATCGGTAGCATTAAGCGGTACTAGACGCTTCTATAAAATCCATATGACATTTAATGAGACAGTATACAACAGTTATACAGATGTTCGCAATGTTAAACTATAACATTTTATTATTTTCATGTTCAAACAATTTCTATCCTAACACTGTATAACAAGTTTAAAGCTAACTGAATCATAGACAAAAAACAAACCACGGATCAGCCAAGCCATATTGAACAGTAGTCCGATGATGCCGAGGATCATTGTGCAGCCAACTCCGCGTTTCTCGCACGAGTCATCAGTATTTTTCCTTCCAGAGCAACCAAAAAAGACTGGGGCCACACCACTCACGATAAGCCAAACTGGTATCATGTTCCCCAGGGGGCAGTCTTGCAAGTGTACGGCACCTTAAATGTAACGATTCATAAATTCATTTCATGCGACAAGTTTTTGTTTGTTTGTTTAAAGTAAGCCAACTCACATTCTTTGTGGGCTAGCTGGTTTAACTGCACATAATAATGTCAGTTACTGAATCAAAGGTAAGGGGAGAATGACCGTAGAAAAGAGTTCAAGAGCAATCCATACCAGTATAAGGCCCACGATATTTGTAATAGGTTCGATCGTCGAATGGTAGGCTTGGAAATGTATGGCATCTTAGAGATGTAAACAAAACATGTCAAGTTACAAGAGTGAGTTAAGGTCGTGAGCTGAAAGCAAACACACAGTTGTATTACAACGCACAAAATATGTAGCTTGAGTCTACGGAGTCGGTGCGACATCAATGAACGAACTAGTTACGCCAGGCTCTACAACAAACTCGCAGAAATGTCGTCTGGGAGATAAATATACCTGAAATGCGATATTTATGCTGCAACTAAACAATATTGAAGTCATGTCACTTACAGTCTGCGAGATGTGTTCTTTGATTTAGTGAACATTCGTCAGGACATGATGTTACCTTTGAGACAAAGGTTATCAAGCCAGAGCGACTCAATATAATTTAGGCCAAAAAACGTGAAATTTGTGGAGGTGAATGTAAGCTGATTTCTTTCAAACTGTGTTTCAGCTTAGAGATTAAATAGTTATATTCTGAAGAAATATGGAAACGTTAAGTAGATAGTTACTTCTTATACAACCTACTAGTCTTTTAATTTAAGCAAAAATAAATAACCTTTTCAAAATATGTCAATACAGTCAACACTAGAATTTTAAACAGAATCAATGACACTGTGCGCGTAGATAGTGGGAAATCACGTGGAACAACGCTATTGAAATAGATGTACTCTTGCCAAAATAGTCCAATATTTTTATGGCATTTGTTATCGCACTATAATACACTTTGTTTATGTCTAGATTTACATTTCAAGCATTGCGAACACGTGTGGTCAATGACATTTTTCGGAACAATGTGCATTAAATGCATAGTTAATGTAAACCTTTTACATTTAGCTCGGGTGTATAGAAAACCGTGGGCTTTTAGAATCTGCTGAAAATGACCACTAACACTTGGTGTCTGTGAAAAAAGCTTAAGAACGATCTTCGAGTGGCGAACGAACGCTTTGCCTTTCGGTCGAAAGACGGACACTTCAACCACAATTGCGGCCTTAACTAGATCTTTAGTTAATACGTGTATCTACCAAATAATGTGGCACTCCAAGTATCACATTGCATTGACAATGTATTGGACAAGTGTATAACTATCAATGTCTTATTTATCTAGGCTAACAAAAAACCTTTTGCGCCGCAATATAGAACTGTAATAGTTGACTGATCTTACATGTAATCGTACCTTCACCATAATCCAGCATTGCTAAAATTATAAGTACAGGGCATGTATAATTTTATGAAGTTAAATCTGAAAGGGAACACCTAAAAAAAACGTTTAATCTCTTAAGTCTGCATACACTGATTTATAGGTGGTATGTTTAAGCATGTCAACGCCCTAACTGACAAAGCCTTTACTTTACCTTTCGTTTGAATTTGATTTCAAACGATATTTAACATAATTCCATTGGGATTAAGCAAGTTTGAAATATGAAACTAAACTATGTCTTGAATATAAAACTTACATTTTTTTATAAATGAATTTCATTGTACGTGTTGTCAAATACGTAATTTGCTTATCAATAAAATAGTGCAGATATTTTGATGTTGTTTACCAACATAGCCCGGTATATATTAACAGTGGTTAAATCTTGTTTTGATTGTTATAAATCTATAAAAATGAAGTGTTCGGCATCAGAGTTGCGTAGGAAAACAGGATTGCTCAATACTAAGTTATGGGTAAAGTATATAGCTTGTAGAATGTTCACTCACCCATGACGATCTTGGCTGACCTCGCCCGTTAATAGCTTGTAGTGTGTTCACTCACACATGACTATCTTGGCTGACCTCGCCCATAAATAACTTGTAGTGTGTTCACTCACCCATTACTATTTTTGCTGACCTCGCCTGTAAATAGCTTGTTGTGTGTTCACTCACCCATGATTATCTTGGCTGACCTCGCCCGTACATAGATTGTAGTGTGTTCACTCACCCATGAGTATCTTAGCAATGCCAAAACCCAGTCCTAGGAAGACGACTAGGACCAGGCAGCAACATGTCAGTGAAACAGAAGAGCAACAAACACATGTCAAATACGTGTGCATATAATAGCAACGATATCATAAGTGAACTCATTTATATCACATGGCCTCGATCAAATAACCAAATGCGTTGGTATCCACATACATTCCGCTGTATCATAGATAAAGGTATAACTGTTTATGCAATTTAAAGATTATTTGTACATACTTGCAGCACCACGTATCGCTAAACCCTCGCTCCTATTCCTTGTGCCATTCTAGAAGATCCTCGCGTTCGGTAATGATAAATAACACCGGATTTTTGACCACTCTGTGCTCACGATCTGTCCCGCAACTGCCGATTAATCTGATACTGAGAGTAATAGACGAAAGTGCAACCGCAAGTTTAATACTAGAGTGGAAGGATTTATCGACTTTAAATACTTAATGAAGTTTTTAAATAATGCGTGGTAATTTTTAACGATTTATTCTGATGTCTTAACTAAGCTTGCAGTGACAGGATATAATTGTTTTATCCTGCCTCTGTTGCAAACATTGACCTAATAAAGGGGTGGCAAATAAATTTTCCTATCTCCGGTCAACAGGAGGTAGTGTATTCCTACGCACGCTGTGACAAATAGTTGAGTGAAACATTTCCAATACACTACACAAGTGTGACGCATTAGTGAGACGCATCGTGAATGTTATCGTTTATATTACATATCATCCTACTTTGCATCTTCTTCAAAACATATTACAGAACCGGCTTTCCATATTTTAATTTCCATTCACTTGATGACGCAATTTATGAACTTTCTCGTGTGACGTCATTTCTCTGACGAAACATATCTTGTTTAAGCAAGACTCTGTGGATTTTTGGGACAAGACTTTTGACGTGGTAGTTTTTTAACAGTAAAATATTCTATACTTTAAGCATTGAACGAATACAAAACGTATTTCGGATTGTGTGTTTGTCATGCATATTTGTTAAATTCGATAGGAATAAAATAACTCCGACAGGACTTCGATTTCTTAAATAGTGATTGAGGTCAGAATGGTAAGCATTCGATAAAACGCCATGAAGAAATAGAGTGGTTTATAATACATTTCGATAAAGGAATGGACGAACAGAACATGTAAGTGCAAATAGTTGTAACTTAATTGTTATAAGAATTGGATTAAAGCTGGCATTGAGGTAAATAAAATTGAGTCTTTGTTTTGGCAGTTGCATATTATTTTTTTTTTTCTAATGATAAAAGGTAAAAATCAGTTTTTTTTTCGCTGATGCACATTGTTTTCAATTGCCAACATTAAAAATATCACATTTTCGATTCATTTTTTCTTCTCATAATTTCACTAGGGAAGTATTTAAAGGACCAGTTTAATGTGGACCTATTTGTACGTGACATAATCGGTAGAAATTCGGTCATAAGGAATGTTGTGAACATGTAGGCCTGAGCTGACAAGAATAATTATTTGTTATCTTAATATATCATTTGTCTATGATATAATGTGTTATCGGCATAATTTTAAATGAAGCAGGATAAATAGAATACATGGTTGGTGTCGAGACGGAGAAAGTTTATCCGGTTCGGCCCGAAAAAAAAATAGGGCTCGCTAAAGCTCGCCCTATTTTCTGTATCTAAGCCTCACCGGATAAACTTTCTCCATTTCGGCACCAACCATGTATTCTCTTTATATTGTCGACGGTGGGTTTTTCAACAAATATGAACATTAAGCTGTCATCAATTAAAATTAAATTTTCCAACCGCGTGGGTCAATATGGGGGGGGGGGTCACCATCACGCGATATTGCACGTTGCAAGCCCACACAGAGTGTATTCTATGTCGTATTTAACAGATAACCCAGACCAAAAAATTATATATAAATGCTTCTAAATTTAAATATTGAAACAATAAGACAAATAAATCATTGCATAGCTTGAAATAGATTCATAAACATGTGTATGAAGCTAGCCTTTGTGTCCAATATATTTATATATGCCCTAGCGCTTGCGACTTTACGTCTTCCTCCGGGGCTTCTTGGCATACATTTATAGGGTCATAAATATAAAATATGTAATCCGTTTTTGGATCCAGTGCTTTAGAAAGATTCATTCGTTGGTGTTTAATAATTGTTCTCAACCATATCGGTCCGTCCACAACTACATCGGTCCGTCCACACCGCATAGGGCTGACTTGGTCCTCGTCTGCACGCAGTGTACCAGGTAATTGACACTTGTTAAAAATTTGATAACATATGTATATTAATTGTGAATTCAATATTAAGAACCTTCATTTGATTTAGTATTTATTAAATTATAAAATAAGTAAGATAATATATGACAGATTCAAATACAATTTAAGGTTGAACTTATGAATTTAAATCGTATGTAGGGATTTCATGAGGTATAATAACGAAACAAAATGACACTTTCTGTGAAACATATGGATTCAAGAATGTCTACTTATAAATTACAAACTGTTATGGGTTCGNCCGTTTATTACGTTTCTTCGGTCGCCCCGACGGCATATGCGGACTGAGCAATCGAGGGAGCTTATGCATTGCTTGAAGCAATGCCGATGCTTGTATTTATTTCCACCACAAAGCGCCAGTAGATTCAAAAGTATCGCTTAAAAGATGTAGAAAGAACATTCAAGACACCATTTATTAGGATGCTCCCACGGATGCATATAAAAAAATCGTTTTCATACCTCTACATTGATATCTGCCTGATATAAAGCTGCCTGGTATATTTGTATGTCATGTCCAAAGGGAGCTTTTACATCAGTCAATGTTTCGAGGTATTCCATACAACAAATAATTAACAACAAAGCTTATTATTTCTTCACAAAAAGGTTGAGTGGTTTGATAAACAGAAAAACAGGTAAGTGTCTGAAACGTTTTGAAATATGCCAGGCTCGACAACTACTTTATTGAAGGTAGAAACATTAATAAATGGCAGAGCTGTGCCTGGTGTCTAAAATCATCAGGGAGCTGCTGCTTAACGATGAGTAGGTAAGAGACAAATCCGTATTCACTTCATAATAACCATAAGGTTATAATTTCAGCGCCTTTCAACGACCAAGTTTAAGATTTAGACCTGTTCAATTCCACGTCTATGAAATGTCATGTCATATCTATACAACATATTCCTTATTTCCTAATTATGTAATTACGATTATGATCAAACTTGCATTAAACTAGCTTTCAGTAAACTTTGAATTGTGAATGTTTGTTCAAAACTGTTTTACTTTATTTTACCAAATTGTGCTGTCAACAATACGTTTGATGTATCGGAATTCAAATATTGTGAGCACTGCATACATACTTAGAACACTTCTGCTTAATCCAATTAACGTTTAATTAATTTATCACACAAAAAACAAACTTGACTATACAGTCTATGCAAAATAATTTTATCTTCACGTCAGTTCCAGAGGCCACCGAAAACGTTATTGAGACTCCGGAGTCGACGGAGGCAAAGCTACGTCCGCATTTGGTTAGCGCGTTCAAGCTTACACAAGAAGTTGCTACCTCTTTCAGATTCGAACGTGCCAGCCGGCCTCCGTGATCGCCGACACATGGCAAGATAAGGAACATTGTAGCGATTTTATTGTTCTTTCTTTAAGGACAGAGCAAATGTGAGAAAAAGGTGCAGAGAGCTTAATCGCACGGCGTACCGGGTTATCGAAACATTTCCTCCGGAAGTCATGATTAAAAGGCGTCAATTGGTGCCGAAAATGAAGGAGGCGAGGCGGCTGGGTAAGCGGGCGTACCTGGCCTACGATACGCTTTATATTGACGGCCCCGGAGCGCGCGTAGGAGCGCGGCGGTGGTTAAATATTAAAGCCACACACCTTATTCGTCATAGTAAACTAAAGTATAAATAAGAAACATATTGTATCTATGCCAATTAGAATATATCTGGTGTGAACAAGGTAGAAATCCGTCTTTTTTGCGCTTTAAAACTGAAAAATAATCGCGTTTGTCGAAATGGACGTATACGTCTAGAAATCCTCCTTTCGGTTTTAAAAGCGGTATCGTTTGAAAAATAATAAATTATTTGCTAACTAGGCTATAGATTTAATTTTATTTATGCCAATTAAAATATATCTGGTGGTTACAAGGTAGAAATCCGTCTTTTTTGCGCTTAAAAACTTTAAAATTATCGCGTTTGTCGAAATAGACGTTCACGTTTAGAAATCCTACTTTCGGTTTTAAAAGCGGAAATTCCCGGTTGAAAAAATAAAAAATTACTTGGTAAATAGGCTATAGATTTAGGCTTAGATTTCAAATTGCATCTATATGTTTTGATTAATATGTACTTCATTTCAAGGTGTGTGGCTTTAGGAAGTCATTTTCTAATTTTGTTAATATGTTAAGTTCTCATGATACATGTTTTTGTACGAATCTTGGGCTAATTGTTAAAGTGATGTTTTAAATGGTTATCTGTCTTTTAACTTTTT